>JBDIXK010000174.1:0-15977 GCA_039654895.1 Mongoloraphidia duomilia
AGTGTGTCCAGTTTAGGGACACACGACAGCAGATCGGATTGTCAGGTGATCTGTCGGTTGTTTTAGGAAATGATCCTGACAATGTCGATCTGCTGTTTCGATTTTTAAAAGAAACCGGTCTTGACCGGTTTATTTGATTTTATTTATTTGTATACATTTAGGCCCTTTTACAGCCTAAATGGTTTTTTCTTTATATCACTACATTATTTTATATGACACATTGTATTTGTAGCTATTAGATTTTATTTTGTTGTATGTCAACTTTTGTTTTTGTATTGATTTTGCTTTGGTTTTATTGTTTTTGGTTTTCTTTTGTTTACTTTTTTATTTTTAGACGCTAATGACCTCTGTTGTCGAGCGTCTATAATCTACAATTCAAAGAAATTCATCACAAATTTTTAGTGAGTGGACACTCATTTCTACCTTGCGACCAAGACTTCGGTTTGGTGGAAAAAAATAAGAAGTTCTTTAAAGACGTTTATGTTCCGGATGATTGGAACAAAGTTATAGAATCAGCCAGGAAAAATCACCTTTTAAAGTAATTAAAATGTCTTTCAATGACTTTTATTCGACCGCAAATTTGGAAAAATGTTTGACAAATCGAAAAATCTCTGCAAATAAATCCAAAGTGCAGTGGTTGAAAATGCAGTGGCTACTTTATAAAAAATCTTATTCATTTTGTATTTTTTACAAATACTCAAACGATGTTGATGTTTTATTTGATTCGGTTAGTATTGCTAAAAGGAGATCTGCAAACGATTTTAGAGATCTTCAGCTCAGTATCCTGTATGCTAATGGACACAAAATTAACACTGAAAAGAAAAAGGACCTCTTAGAACTGACTCCTTTTATACCACCTGTTCATCACAATTTCTATCAAAATTTGAAAACAACAGACAATCCACCAGAAGAAGTTTACTCAGAAGAAGAAGACGAAGAAGAGTAACTTGAGAATACATTACTTATTAAACTTTCTTGTTTGTACTTTCATTTTGACATTTTCTGTAACTTTTTAATTTTTGATTTGTTGAAAATAATATAGACTATCCAACAGGAAATTGTTATTTTTAATAAACCAAAAGTGGCCTAACCCACATTTTTTTCTATAAAAAAAGGAAAATCATTAATTTATAGCACCCTAAGGTAGTATTTGCTAGGCTTGTATATCACATGAAAAAATATTTTGCTTATCAATATTAATGTCGCCATACCGTTATTGTAAATTTAACACAAATTTTTAATTTGTACTTTTCGTGTTGGAGCTGTATTGTTTTAGTTTTGGAGTTTGGATTCTGCGTTGTTTTCTCCGTCGATTCCTGTATTGGTCGACCTTCCTAGTTTTCCTAATTCCCGAAAATTGATTTATTTTCCGTATTTCCATTGTTGGATTGTAACCGGTTTTGTAAGTTGGACCCATTCTATACACGTCATATATATTCATAAAGATGCACGATTTGTTTGATTATTAGGCCTCGTGTATCTACATATATACACAGACAAGGTTTTACTGTTGGACATCGTATGTACAAGTATATATATAGTTACACAGTAGCCATATACAGGGTCCGGCAGAAAGAACTTTACATTTTTTCTTCAATTACAAGGAAACCAAATAAAAAATTGCGATGGTTCTTTTTTCATATAGCACAGGAGGCTTTGGAAATTTTATTGTCGAATTTGACAGTTGTTCAAGAATGCGGTGGACAATACCACAACGTGTCTTTTGTGTAGAACAATTTATCAATACAAACTCGATTACCGTCGTTCAAAGACGGTTCAGAGCGGAATTTAACGCCAGAGATAGTGAGTCACGTCCTGCTATTTATTCCTGGATAAAGAAATGGCAAAAATGAAAGGCCACTTTGCAATAAGATACCACCAGGCATACTACGTTCTGTAAATAATGCAGAAAACCAAGGAACAGTCAGACAATCAATTAGCCCCAGACTTTTTTCTTTGAGACTACTTGAAAGACAAAGTCTACAAGAATAAGGTCAGGAACTTAGAAGAACTTAAAGTGTTAACATTACTACTGAAATTTGCGTTATTTCTCCACTTGTGCTTCGGTTGGTAATAGATAATTTCGTAGGTCGTTTAGAGGAGTGTGTGGAAAAGCGAGGAGGACGTTTGAGAGATTCATTTTTTGGTCGCTAAATTTTCTAAGTTTGTTGTTTATTAATGTATTTTTATTTTTTCTAAACATTTTCAATAAATTGTTATAGCGAAGTCAAAGTGTAAATTCCTTTCTGCCGGACCCTGTATAAGCATAGGATACTCAATAGTACAGCCCAGGGAGTTAAACTGTACGCTGGTCCACGATTTCTTTTCATTTAGTACATATTTTCATCGTTTATAAAAAAGTGAAAATCATGAATAATTTTTAGGTTTTATTTGTTAATTAAAAAATTGAATACAAAAATAAAATAAACACATTATTGCACATTATATAGAATTAAAGGCGTTTACTACCGACATTCCTGTTATAATTTTCACTGCTAGTTTTCTGTACCATTTTACCACCACATTTTACACCAGGGCCGTAGCTAGAGCTGAATTTAAGATAGGACACTGAAAGTTTAAAGTAGGGCTGAAGCAAAAGACTACAATTTTTTAATTGAGTTGCCCACCTCATCTGGTGATATCAAATTACAAAAACAAGAAAACGGTAAATGTCAATTTATTCAAAAAAAAATACAGAACTTGCCATGTTATCAAATTTCCAAAGAACTTCATTTAGTCCAACGAATTTAATTTTGTTTTTCCAAATGCTAGATAGATCAAGTCTGTCATTCTGTCGTGACAGTCTTTGCGGCTTGTTTATAATTCCTTAAAGTAGGGCACTGGATGTTTTAAGGTAGGGCATTGCCCCTTAATGTCCCCGAACGATTGATGGTACAGCTTCATTTTGGCTTACTGTTAGGCCTAATAGCTTTGTTGCAATTTCTTTCTTGAATCTAGTAACGAGCATTTTATTTTTTGTCACTTCTTAGAACAGAATATAGACGTTTACTACCGACATTCCTGTTATAATTTTCACTGCTAGTTTTCTGTACCACTTTACACCTCTTCTAAGGCTAGGAGAACGCATACCTTGCGAACTTGTTTATGTAGAATAAGAATGGGGATAAGTTAGGTGAATACGAGCATGTATTCATTTTCGCTGAGGGCCGATGAAGCTAATTAGATGCACGACAATTACTTAAAAATTATATTACATATGCACGAGTTGTAGGATTAGACTAAATTATATGATATTTTTTGTTGATAATACACAAAAAAGACACCTTGGTTCGCAGATAAAATGCAATCTGCATGTACGTGGCGCTTAACGTGTTAATACGGATTTATGTGTAATAATAATATTATTCTGTTGAATATATGCTGGTTTGAAATCATTCTCAATATGACGTTATGTTACCCCTTTTTCAGCAATGTTCAAATGTTTGTATATGTAATATTTTCTTATTTTAATTATTTTTCAGTTGGTATAGCTGATACATCTTTTTTAAAATTTTTCATAATAGCTTATAGCTATTCGATTTCTGTTTCTCTGTTTTTAAAAAATCATTCAATTTTAAAAGCGTTTATTAATTAAAAAATTTAATCTAATTAATCGTTTTTCATTTTTCTACAAGACGTTTATTGGTTACTATTAAAATCTTCTTTATATTTTTATGTAAAATGGGTCACAATATTTTTTCCACAAAAATAAATATTTTAAATAATGATTCAATTTTATTAATAATTTACAACTGTCCATTGTGTATGCAAGAATTTGACACTCCTAACGAATTCCTGGAGCATCGTTGTCTGACTTCATCCATTGAGACTGTGGATAATATGGATCATGAAAACATTGATGATCCAAATGAGGCTTCAGTTGTAGTTTCAGACTCAACTAATAATATAATATTAAATTCAGACTTAAATTCAAATTAAAACTTTTAAATACGTAAAAACGTTAAAAATTAAAAACTATTAAAATTGCTTTGTTTTCAAATAATTAAATTGTGTAATGATGGGGTTGGTTAATTAAGAATTTTAAGGTTAATGTACTCTTAATAATAGTAAAATATATTAAAATAATTGGAATCAATATTTGTTTTATTCAAGAACTATAGCGTTCGGATGTTTTTTTTCTGCTGTTTTCGCTGTTATTTTAGTTTATGGTTGATTTTTTATAATAGTTTATGGTTATAGATTGACGTTTCTACTACTTTCTGCTGTTTGATGTTCACGATTGTAGTCAGATTTAATATCAGGATCATGATTTCAAGTAGAATTCGGTGCTGCGCACTCTTCAGATTTTGAAATAGAATCGATTGCTAGGTAGGTTTGTTTAGAATAAGGATTGCTAGGTAGGTTTGTTTAGAATAAGAGACGTTTTGTATGTTACATTAGATTTTTATTCATATATCATTGAACAATTCGTAATACAATATTTTCTAGAAAATAATATGTAAATATCATTAGCAGTGCACTATTCTATAATTTTCCCAGTGTAGACTGTGTTCAGACTCGCCAATTCGATGATATCTGTCGTTCCATAGATGTTCGGAAAAAACAAACCCCGACTCGGACATCGTCAAAGCAAAGTGTATGCAGCTGCGCCACAACTCTAGGTTTCTCATGATCAGTCTCATGCTCGGTGGTTCGACTGGATTATAATCACGCATCGCACTCAAAATTGGTTTCTCAACGTGTTCGTCGTACCAGGTGCGCAAATCCTCGGTCTGATCTAACGTGTGACTTTTCGTCAGAAAATAATATTCCTCCTCCTCCTCCTCCTGGTGAGGTAAGTCGCCGACATCATTGTTTTTTCTACTGCATTTGCAAGTAAATTCAGCGGATAGTACAAGCTCGCCGACTTTATCTTCCAGCACGCATCCTACCTGGTTTGCGAAAATTTCTCGACATATGCTAGAGAACAGCTCGCAATCACGTACATCTGATGCGTTCTCAATGTAACCGACGACCACGTTGGTATTCAGGTAGACTACTGGTTTCCACAAAACCTCGATCGTTTCGCTTGCCTCCTCGGGTATTTCATTCGTAGTCGTCGTCGTCGTCGTTTCTCCAGGTCTCAAACACATGATATTTCTCTTTAAATAACACACACTCTTCACAACGTTTACGTTCTACAACTGTAGGCAACAGAGTAACTGATCTATTTCTAATTGGGTAACGTTATATATATTCAATAAGTATGTATTATAATTCCATACGAATTCGCAGCGATGGCTGTGGGGTTATAAGTAGCATCGTTAAATTAATTTATTTTTTATTTATTGTAGATTATAGACGCGTCGACAACTCAGATCATTAGCGTCAAAAACAAACAATCTGTGTATCAGAATCCGCCAGCCGGCATACACAAACCGACCGGTACGAGCTCTGGTTCCTGGGAGCGTTAATTCCTACAAAACATTGGACTGCTGCAAACTACATTGCAATGTTTTTCCTGAGGCAGTTAAATTAATGAGATAACAACACTTTGCAAACTGTTTTTAGTTAACCGCATCTGAGTGTGAACAGATTATTTCTACTAATTGCTGGTGTATTTTTTATTACTATTTGCAGTTATTTTACATCATAAATTGTTCTGCATCGCAAGAACTATTGCTCGTTTTTTGTTACAAAAATTAAATAAATTGTAATCACATATACTAATTATCTGCATATTTTTTGTTATAGATATCTTATATTACAGTGAAACGTATTTTTTATTATAAAACCATTTAAAAACCAGTCGAGCTTTAAATTGTAAGTATTTCTCAATACACCATGTTAATTTTGTGTATTTTGAAACTGTATATTAAATATTGTTCTCAGATCAAAATGTTTGCTTGTGAGACGTGTAACAAACCCTTCTCTCACCAAGATAACTTGAATCGTCATGAAAGAATATGTGGAGGCAAACAATTTTCGTGTAAGGACTGCTCTAAGAGATTCACGCGTGCTAGCAACTTAAAGCATCATAGTAAATCGCATTCGAACGCGGGAGTCTTGTGTGAGAAGTGTGGATGCTTTGTCCGCGAATCTGGGGTTTTGAGGCATGATTGCACCGAAGCCGGACCAAGCATGCTTAAACGCCCAAGCGGTGCGGCGGAAGATAACCGTGGGGTGGTCAAGAAACTTAAAAGAGCTACCCCGGATGAAGCTGTAGCCTCGACGTCGAATGCTGATACTAGATCTAATATCGAGATATGTGAAACATGTAGCGTGTTCGTAAAGAGTGGTGAGATGTTCGGGCACATGCGCAGCAATGCTCATAAAGATAAGAACGTCTCTTCGTATGATGCTGATCCCGACGTATGCTTAATCAATAGCGCTTTTAAAAGCCGCATCGCCACATATCGAGTAAAAAACTCTACTAAAACCTTCACCGCAATCGAGGAGTTTATGGACTCGGTTAAAAATAAAGTGATAGGTCTTATTGCTGGAATACTCGGTAAATACAGGGGGCCCATCAAGATGAATATGGAGCTATTTGGGGTTTACGTGCTTCAAACGAAAAAGGAAGAGGATGTGAAGCTGTTTAATTCGAAAAACGTTGTCGTTGATGGTGTTCAAGAGCTAGGCGAGCTTTATGATGATTTCGCCGCTCGATTAGCATCAAAAAGCAGTGAATTTCAGGAACGCGATTCAGGTGAGCTATAGTTTGCAATAATTTATCATCCTAAAATATTAAATGTGCGCAGAGATATAAATATTTTTTCTTTTTGTTTTAGGTTGGAGCTTAAGGCGGTTGCTTTGCCTCGATATAAATATAAACAAATACAACCCGCTGAAAGCGTCTTTTTATATACCGCTTCCTAAAAGTATTCAATCGAAAAAGGCTGTGCTCAATATTCAAAATTCAGACAACATGTGTTTTAAGTGGGCTGTATTAGCAGCTTTACATCCAATCAAATCGACAGATCATCCTCATCGCATAACGCACTACACTCAGTTCGCAGATGAACTCGACTTCACCGGTATCGAGTTTCCGGTTACGCTTAAAGATATCACAAAGTTTGAGCGATTAAACGATATTTCTATAAACGTTTACGGACTAGATCGCACTTTCCGAGGTGAAAAAAGTTTTATTGAGGTTGTAGGTCCTTTAAGTTATACGAAGGAGCGCAAAACTACACATGTGAACTTGCTGTTGATATCTAACGACGGCGGTGAAAGTCATTATTGTTTAATAAGAAATATGTCGAGATTAGTACGCAGTCAGATATCTAAACATAAAACCGCAAAATATATGTGTGATGGATGTTTAATTTTTTACAGCAGCCCAGAAAAAGTAGAGAAGCATCAGCAATATGATTGTAACCACATACACGTCAAGCTCCCGTCAAGTGAGCTGAAAAAAGATAAATACGGAGGGTGGATTGGTGGCAATATACTTAAATTTGAAAATTTTCATAAAAAACTAAAAGTGCCGTTTGTAATATATGCAGACTTTGAGTGTTATCTCGAAAAAACTGGTAAGCTCCAAGAAACGTTGTGTTCAGATAAATCGTTTACAGCAACTACTCACGCACATAGACCCTATTCCTTCGCATACTACATAAAATGTTCATATGATGATAAACTATCAAAGTATGAACACTATCGCGGCTTGAATGCAGCAACCAAATTTATACAAAAGTTGGAACGGGATTGTAAAGAGATTTACAAAAATTATCTCGAAAAAATCATACCGATGTGTATATCTACAGAGGAAGAGTTAGAATTCCGAGCTAGCACTCGCTGTTATATATGCGAGAAACCATTCGATAGCTCAGAATCAGACGAATTTCGCAAAGTCAGGGATCATTGCCATCTCACCGGCGGATTTCGCGGTGCCGCTCACTCTATCTGCAACGTAAACTTTAAGATAGCATTGTTCATTCCTGTTTTCTTCCACAATCTATCCGGCTACGATTCGCATCTCTTCGTTAAAGAACTAGCGTGTAATCAGGAAAAAGAAAAGAAAAGACTCTCTTAATGGCAAAACTGCGTCTTGTATTGAAAGATTGAATTTGCCTGTCAAAATGGGGAAGTGCTGGGACAAAGCAGCTAAAAGTCCAGGCTTATCGAGGGAACTGTACCAACTCTGCGTAGTCCTAAGATACGCATATTTAATATCAGCCATTAGGCGCCGATCGTCAATTTTTAACATTCAGGCGTGCGTATAAAATTCTCGCCTTCCCTAAAGCCTCCTCCTGGCCGTCATGGAAAGGCTTAGAATCAGATCTTACCATACGTTTAAAATTCTCAAGGGGCGTAGGAAGACGGTCAGCTTTCTGATCATACTACCCCCAACTACAAGCTATTAGAGACGGCTTTTTGTTGTAATATCCGTGGCTACGCCACATCCCTACGGGGCGAAACTTCAGGGCCTCAGCTCCTTGTGTTCTGGCACGTGGGTGCCGGCGTAGGCTGGCCGGAACCTTGGTGACGGATGCCTAGGCTGGGGAGGTAAGGTCTCCCTGTAATCCAATCCTGGAGGCCGTGCGGGCACTGGCGCCTCGGGACATAGGTGTAGTAGAGGTTCCTGAGGTTCACTGGTGCAATGTTCCACACTGCGTAGCTGTAGCGTGAGAACTAAAATGTATGCCAAAGGAGCAAGCTAAGTGCTACTCCAGGGGGTTGTATTGCGAATACATAGCTTACACAGCCTCAATCCCGTATGTGCGCGGTGAAGAGCCGCATCCTACACGAGGTGGTCCTGTTACGCAAAACACAGCGGAGATAGAGCAGAGAAGCTCGATAATAAATCAAAAGGAGTGGGGCGCGCCACCTCCTCGTGGTCCTCGCTGGGCAACGCTGGTCGCCTGCGCTGTGCTTCGGTATGGCGGAGGAGCCAGTGGCGAAGTGCGCATAAGCCCTTATATCCCGTCAGTGGCAGACTGGGGACACTCCTGCCCCGGGGAGAGCACGGCCACAACTCTTCTTGGGGGTTTTCTCGGACTTGTTCTTTGGGCAGTGGTTTGGCTGGATATGGATGTGACGGTAGGAATTGGTAAAAAAAAATAGAATTGTAGATTATAGACGCTCGACAACAGAGGTCATTAGCGTCTAAAAATAAAAAAGTAAACAAAAGAAACGCAAAAACAATAAAACCAAAGCAAAATCAATACAAAATCAAAAGTTGACACACAACAAAATAAAACCATAATAGGTACAAATACAATGTGTCATATAAAATAATGTAGTGATATAAAGAAAAAACCATTTAGGCTGTAAATGGGCCTAAATGTATACAAATAAATAAAATCAAATAAACCGTTCAAGACCGGTTTCTTTTAAAAATCGAAACAGCAGATCGACATTGTCAGGATCATTTCCTAAAACAACCGACAGATCACCTGACAATCCGATCTGCTGTCGTGTGTCCCTAAACTGGACACACTCTATTAAAATATGCGAAACGGTGACACGAGTGTCACACGTCTCACAGAGGGGCGGATCCTCACGAGCCATTAAAAAACCATGTGTCAATCTACAGTGACCGATGCGCAGCCGTGTAAGGACCACTTCCTCCCACCTGGAGGGACGGCAAGATGTGAACCATGGGTCAACTGTAGATTTTATAAATTTTAATTTGTTTTCATCGACAGCACTCCATTCATCTTTCCAGAGCTGCTGAACGGCTGAAATCAGAACGCTCTTGAGGTCGTCACCGATAACGCAAAACACGCTCTGGCCGTTATTTGCAGCGTCTTTAGCCGCAGTGTCAGCTAATTCATTGCCAGCGATTCCCATGTGGCCGGGAACCCAGCAAAACCGCACAGTGGTTCCACCTCTTTTCAAAGTGTACAATTTGTCCTGTATCAAACAAATCAGAGGATGGCTGGGGAAGGAACGCTGCAATGCCTGTAGAGCACTCAAAGAGTCGCTGCAAATAACATATTTGTGCAGACCGTGCACATGTCTCAAGGCCTGCAAGATTGCATATAACTCTGCAGTAAAAATACTGCACTCTTGAGACAACTTATATCCAACACTGGCGTTATCGGTGACGAACGCGCAACCAACTCGGTCGAGAGACTTCGAACCATCCGTGTAAACGGAACGATAGTCTCGATTCTGATCCAGCCACGCCAGAAAAAGTTGGCGATAGAGCTCTGGAGTTGTTGAATTTCGAGGATGAATGGAAAGTGACATGTCGATGACGGGCTGAGGAATTAGCCACGGGGGCACAGAATTACGGCCGACTTTAAGAGTTCTAGGAAGCGCCAACGGAAGTTCATCTAGAAGAAGGGTCAACCTGATACCGAGAGGACGTGTTGCATTTCTTCTCCGTCTATACAGAGAAGAAAACCTTGGTTGAAATACGCAACTGTAAGTTGGGTGATCAGGTTGACTACGGAGCTTAGAGACGTAGGATAGCATATTGCGTTTCCGCCGGATGTTCAGTGGAGGCTCTCCGCATTCAGCGGCTATGCTAACAACGGGACTGGATCGAAACGCTCCGGTTGACAAACGAATCCCAGCGTGATGAACAGCGTTTAACGTCCTGATGTATGACTCACGCGCCGAGTCGTACACAATGCTACCGTAATCCAATTTAGACCGTACGACTGCACGATAAATTCGCAGCAAAACCGTACGGTCTGCACCCCACGTGGTACTGGATAAAATTTTTAAAATATTGAGGGAAGACATCGACTTCCTCTTTAAAATATTAAAATGAGCCTTCCAATTTAGCGACCGGTCAAAAGTAAGTCCTAAAAACCGAGCAGTGTCTTGTACAGAAATCAAAGTGTCATATAGATATAAGAATGGTTCCTGATAACAACTACGAATACGGCAAAAGTGCACACACTGGGTTTTCCCAACGGAAAATTTAAACCCATTGTTGGTTGTCCAGTTCTGGATGCTATTAATGGCCAACTGCAGATGACGTTGTGCAGTACGAATATACTTTGACGAACAGTAGATCGCCAAGTCGTCAACATAGAGCGATGACTCTACAGACGATGGAATGCTGTCAATTATGCCATTAATAGCGATGGAAAATAAGGTGACGCTAAGAACCGAACCCTGTGGAACACCATTCTCCTGTGCAAAGACACTAGACAAAGTGTTGCCGATACGGACTTGGAAGTAACGCTCCAATAAAAAATTATTAATAAAATTCCCAAGATGTCCTCTAATACCCCAATTGTGTAATGTTCGGAGTATCCCGTACCGCCATGTAGTGTCGTAAGCCTTTTCTAGGTCGAAAAAGACCGCTATCAAGTGCTGTTTGTTAAGAAAGGCGTCCTGTATTGCGGACTCCAGCCTGACTAAATGATCCATCGTCGAACGGTGCTTCCGAAAGCCACACTGGGCATTCGTGATCAATCGTCTGGATTCAAGAATCCAAACCAATCGTCGGTTGATCATACGTTCGAGAAGTTTTGACAAACAGCTAGTCAGTGAAACAGGACGATAACTTGATGCTTGTTTTCGGTCTTTACCGGGCTTCAACAACGGCACTACAATAGAATTACACCAAGCGGTAGGAAACGTATTGGTGTACCATATTAAATTATACATCTTGAGAAGGAATATAGATCCGGAGGGAGGTAGCTTTTTCAAAAATTGGTAATGGATATCGTCAGATCCTGGAGAAGTATCATGGCAATCATGCAAACTCGACTGTAGTTCCCACGAGGAGAAAGGTGCATTGTAGTTCTCCTCATTTTGTGAGGAAAAGTTTAATGCAACTTGTTCTGCTTGATTTTTCTGAGCAGAAAAACTCTCTAAGTAGTTTGCAGAACTCGAAACTTTTGCATAGCATGAACCCATGTGATCAGCGACATCATCAGGCGACGTAATTATGTCATTTCCCATTACCAATCCAGAAATGTAATTGAAACTCTGTTTGCCAGAGATCCTCCGAATTTTCTCCCACACTTCGCGGGCGGGAGTAGAACTTCTTACAGTGGAAACAAACTCTCTCCATGACTGCTTCTTACTCTCTGCTATGATACGTCTGGCAATGGAACGCTTTTGCATGAAAAGTACACGATTTTCATCCGTCATATTATTTTTGAAGCGACGGAGAGCTTTACGACGTTCACGGATGGCATCCCGACAAGCCTGATTCCACCAGGGAACAGGCACACGTCGCGGTGTTGTTGACGTGCGTGGGACTGCAGCTAAAGCCGCCTCGATGACCGCATCCGTGAAATGCTCTACAGCAGCATCGACATTGCCAAAGTTCATTTCGCCGACATTTAACACTTGCTGAAAGTGTGACCAATTAGCGTCTTTTATTTTCCACTTCGGGGAGCGTTTTTCATCCACATGGAATGAAAGAAGACGACAAATGATTGGGAAATGGTCACTGCTACAAAGATCGGCATTTACTTCCCATTCACAGGATGGGGCGATAGAAGAAGAGCAGAGAGTAAGATCTATAGCGGAAAATGTCCCATTTGCAGCCGAGAAATGTGTATTGGAACCTGTGTTCAATACGACCAAGTTTTTATTCAGAATCAACGTCTCCATTAGCCTTCCACGAGCATCCACACGATTTGAACCCCAAGTGGGATTGTGGGCATTAAAATCCCCCATGATGATAAAGGGGCGTGGAAGTTGATCTATAAGAGATGCAATGGTTACAAGTGTCGGTTGTTCTGTTGGAGGAATGTATATTGAACACAAAGTTACCGGATTCGGCGCATATAGTCTGACAGCGATGACCTGTAAGTCAGATTGTAATGGGACATTTTCGGAAAACACATTGTTTCGAACTAAAACTGCCACTCCGCCACTGGCACGTTCCACGAATGGTTTATCTTTACGATAAATCGTAAAACCACGAAGAACCGGAGTGTTTGTGTCTTTCAAATGTGTTTCCTGTAAACTAATAGCAGTAGCATTATGATCATTAAGGAGGAGTTTTAATTCGCTGAAATGAATATAAAAACCGTTCATGTTCCACTGTAAGAAATTGAATGTGATAATTAGTGATAAGGAGCTACCTCATTTTTTTCCTCGCTGCATCAGACCGATGATGAGGAGGTCTGCTTATATTTTCGTCCATAGCAGAGTCTGCACTGCTGCTATGGTCGATGCGTGTCCTTGTTATAGTCATAGTATGACTATTATCCCGGTTCAAGATAACCTTAGTTTTCTTTACCGGAGATACATTTTTATTCTTGTTAACCGGAGATTTTACCGGTGATGTAATTTTCTTTACTGGCGATCTCGATCTATCTGGACTTTTTTTATTTTTATTTTGTTTCTTGACAACAACTTTGGAACTGGATGGGGAAACTTCGGTTTGTGTAGACATGTCACATGTCTGTGTTGACATGTCTACTTTGACGACAGGAATGGCAGCAATGTTTGCAAAGGAACGTGTAAAAGAGGGGACAGTTTCACGATACTTGCGCTTGGCCTCTGCAAAAGAAATTTTTTCTGTTGTTCTTATTTCTTGTATCTTGAACTCCACTTTGTATTGTGGACATTCTCTAGATCTTGCAGAGTGGGTTCCGTCGCAATTAACGCAGTGAGATACCCTTTTGCACGGAATATCTTCATGCAAAGGTTGGCCGCAATTGTCACAGAGACTAGGAAAGCTACAGTTATTCTGTGAATGTCCAAACTTTTGACATTTATAGCAACGTAAGGGAGATGGTATATACTGACGTACTTTCAAAGAATAGAAGGCTGCTTTAATCGATGGCGGAGGCTGCGGTGTACAGAACGTAAGAATATGAGACGGTGTAGGTACTAATTGACCGTCTCTACGTGCGTGAATTCTGTATACGTCTGTAACACCTTGGTCTTTAAGTTCCTCTTTTATTGTTTCAACAGTACAGTTGAGCAGGTCAAAACAATAAATAATGCCCTTAGAGAAATTAAGCTGCTTATGCAGTTCTACTTTTACTGGTACGTCTGTGCACATGTCCACACCTTTTATATTTGTACATGCCAATACCTTATGAGCTTGATGCTGTGAAGCTGTTTCAATTAATAAACATCCATCACGCAACTTTTTAACACTTGGAAAAGTTCCAAACAAGCCATCAAGATGTTTATTAATGTAAAAGGGACTGTCGCCGTTGAAGTTTCCAGTTACCTTAGTCATTATCAAATATCTGTTACAAGGAGTAACATTCGCCAGATCATTACCAAATAATAAATTTAAATTGTCATCTTTACGCCCTCTCTTAGAGGGAGGGCTGGTTAAAGAGGGGAAATTTTCCATAATAATTTTATTATATTCATCAACCGTGCTCCCCGCCCACCACGGAGCCCAACAAGGGGACGATGACCGCAAACCGGTACAGAGCGCCAGGGCTACACGGTGATATAGTCAGCTCAAGAGACGGCGCCACTCCATCAAAAGACACTGGCTCACCCCGCCGGAATACTAAATAAACACGACGTTAGCCGATTGACTAGACTGGGTTAGGTCTAGCCGCCCGTTTACAGCGAAGCGGAGGCCAAAGCAGTGTGTTGGTGCACCCAGGCGAACCTCAACTGCCAGGATCCTCTTTTCCGCCTTACGGGTCACCGCGCACGGCAAACACGCAGGTGTACTATTAGGGACTACTACAAACAAAGGACAGCAACAAAGGTGTACCCATAACGGAGGGACAAGACCGCTAACAACAACAAAAGACGGAAGAACGGAAGAAGAAAAATGTTGCGACTGTCCTTCCTTCATAATAGTCCCTAAATGAATCACCCAGCCGGGTACACAACCGACTGGTGCGTGCTCGGGTTTCCCTGGGTTCGCCAATTCCCAAAGAACATTGTAATGTAATTGCGATAAACAACGACATTCCAATGTTCCCCCTGGGGGCAGGAATTGGTAAACCATTCATGCAGGTCAGAGGGTAAATCCGCGCTCTCTGACTTTCACTATTTGGCAGGCGGATATTTTGTTGATGACTGTGCTTTGTTAACGGACACGAGTAATTTTTATGAAGTTGAGAAGTAACAAGCCTCGGGCGGGTGGCGGCAATGGTTCCCCTCCGCCGCCTGGCAGCACTGAGGATATAGCCGCAGGTGAGGGAACCAGCTTTGTTGAAGACCCGGCTTTAAATACAAGTGATAGACCTGACAGGGAAAGACTGGTGGATAGGACTGAAGAGGATGGGTTGAATGTCTTCGTCCCATATCCTGTCGTTCGCGTGCTAGAATGTGGTGTTTGCTTGTCTGAAAGGAAGTCCACTGTGGCGATCACCGCTAAAGGTATGCGGGACCATTTTGATGAGACTCACTCCGAATACCAGGTGTTCTGGAAGTGCACTTCGTGTACTACCACGTTCACTAAACTACACGGGGTTGAGTGTCATTTGCCCAAGTGCAAGGGGCCGAAGGAACCAGACCCAGCAATTGGTATACAATGCTTAGCTTGTCCTAGGTATTTTCGTTCTGTTCGGAGTAGGAGCCTTCACGAGGTTGTGGCGCATCCGGACCTCAGAAATGAGGCCCGTAAAGCGTCCCCAGTGAAGGAGGGACCTCGGAGACCAATTGGACGTAGAACCGCCCTTTGGTCAGATGATGAGATCAGCCTGCTTCGTAGACTGGATGAGGAAACCAAGGAAAAAGCAAATTAGCGATAAGAGACGCGGCTTGGGCCTGATAGGCAAGCAACGAGCTGTATCCTGTACAGCAACCGTCGTTCGAAGGGAAGCTGACTCCTCGGAATCAGACTCTTCGGACGAGTCGTCCTCTGATGAGGACGACGAGGTATTTCTCCTCGGTAACACGGGTGCACCACAGCACGTTAGTGACGATGATGTGGCGACAGTTGAAGACCTGCCCGGTCCTCAGGCTGTCAGGATGGATCGTAGAGAGGTGGAGGCTCCCGTTGATTGGCGTCGGCATCTTCTTGGGCGTTCGATCGTGCTGGCGAGGGTCGACCTGGCCAATAAGGAACTCAATCGACTTCTTAAGTCGATTGGCTTGTTGGCTGGGAGGGCACTTGACGGCGTTAGCGAGCCGGATGCTCAGGAGGAGGTTGACGCCATTGTCGCGCAGCTAACCTCGTT
>JBDIXK010000175.1:0-15950 GCA_039654895.1 Mongoloraphidia duomilia
TCCATATCACACTGTGCAACAGACAAGGACAACCGAAACAAGTTCGCGATTTATTAGATAAAGTCGCATTTATTTAGTTCAATAATCATAAAAATCTGTATAAAAAAAACTGTTTTGACACAATATTATACATGAAATCTATCTAAAATTTTCTGCTCTTTCGTTTAAGACAGGTTTCGAATCGATCTGACTTAAATTGAGCAAACTATAAGCAAAAAACACCGTTTTTTCTAATTTGCTCCCCTCTGGGGCCAAAATTCAAAAATCGGGCGACGTTAGGATCAAATAGACCCTGAGAGGAATCGAACAAAAAAAAGTTTTTTAAAATCGGTTAACCCGTTTGGGCTGTACGACTGATACAAAAAATCCGTTACAGACTCACAGATTCACAGATTCACAGATTCACAGATTCACAGACAAAGCGAGTGTATATAGGCGCTTCTAGCTTCGCTAAGATCGCGCCTAAAAAGCAGCGCATAGTAAGAGTTCGCGCTAAGAATGTTAGTAAAAAACTGTAATTATTGACCAAGTAGTTTTAAAATGCAATAACAAAAAGGACAAAAAATAACAGCTGAATTTAATATAGACTCAAAAGTTTTAGCGTTGGGAGTACCAAGACAACTCCCAATTTTGATCATTTAACACTCCATGTTATCATCCACATAAGATAATTCATCTGTATCGTTGATAAGAATATCGTCAATACTAAGTGGTGTGGGCTCACCTTTAAACCATATAGGTTCAATTTCGTTGTTAATTAATTAATAATTAATAATAATTATTAATAATTAACGACTGTGTTTCCCCAGTGATAAGTTTTTATTTATAAGAAGTTCAGTGAGTGTGAGTACCTTGAAAGGATTTAAAAAAAACATGAATCCACGTTCATTGTCAAACAATGAAATTTCTTGGCAACGGAAAAATATAAACAGATTTTTTGACATTCAAGCTAAATTTAAATAAAAAAATACCGAGGGCGCCTTCACTTTCGTGCGGTGCATATAGATAACTAGCTTAAAGGGAATCGCAATCTCAGATACTTAATAAATGTTTTATAACCAAAATAAATTTAAATTTTTAGATGTATTGATATTACTTTACAAAATTTATAATTTTCTTTTTCATAATACAGGATTTAATATTAAATTTTATCCAATTTTGAGGAGCTATTAACAATTAATAATTTTCGAAATGTCATTTTCTTCAAAACCATGGTTACCATGTTGAACTAAGGGCTAATTTGTAATTTAGAACTGTGACAATATATACATACATATATAATTAACAATTAGATTAACAATCAATATTGTTATTACTTCCTATACTGTACAAATTCACTATTTTAGTGAAATTAACATAAGGACATCAGACGATATTAATCGACATAACATGCCCTTATTAATTATTGTAGAAAGGCTACATAAGAAAAATTTAAATGCACCGCCGGGAATCGAACCCGGAACACCCAATATCGCGTCGGGCAAGTTTTCCAGTTACTCCACGGTGCCCATGGCGTACACTTAATCTTTTCTTATATATAGCACAAATACACCGCAAGTCCACAAACTGCGAGAGCTAATATTATTTTTATTTTTATAACAACACTACAATGAATGTTGCTTTTCTCAAAATAGGCCGGATATGCCTAGTAATAATTTCAATTATTTGCGAGAAAATTACTTACAGTATCTGTAAGTAATTTTCTCGCAAATAATTGAAATTAATACATATATAAATTGACATTTTGCACCGGAAGTGGCTTTTCCCGGGCGTGGCATCAGGATTTGACTAGGCAACCCTAGCGCTTTTTCTTTGTCATAATAATTAATACTACCTTCCCTGAAAATTTCATCCTGTCAGAAATTGGTTTACATATTTACGCCCGCCTCTTGGTCTATTACTGTTGTGATAAGTTAATACTTTTAGCTTGTAATATTCAAAACGAATGCTGGTTTTAAACTGATTTATTGAAAACGAAAAATAAGTAATTTTAACAACTTATATAATTAATTTAACAAAATGATATTCAAATAATATGTTAGATAATAATTGTCAATACAAAAATAACAGGGTTGTACAAAATTTAGTATTCTGAACATTCCGCCCGCCTTCGTCAATATTGACGAAATATGTAAATATGTTTACGTAGCTATTCGCTGTCAACTGCACGTGGCAGAAGACAAAGTTTCGCAACTGGACGAGTGAGTGTTGTTCCTTGCGTCCGGAGAGTGACCACTCGAACCTGGTTGTCGCGACCTGGATGAATAGCAGTGATTCTTGCAAGGTGCCACTTCGTAGGTGGAAGTCTTTCATCCATTAACAGAGCTAAATCGCCGATTTTAACATTCTGTTTAGTGATTCTCCACTTTTGACGTGTTTGCAGAGTTGTCAGGTATTCTGTAGCCCAACGTGACCAGAAGTGTTCAGTCATTTGTCGCAAAAGCTGCCATCGATTGAGCCGATTAGCTTTACAGTCCAGTAAACTAGGTTCTGGTGTACAACAAGTGGCCGAGCCAATTAAAAAATGGCCTGGGGTCAATGCCGTTAGACTTGTCGGTTCGTCATCGAGAGCTTGCAGTGGTCTTGAATTAAGACACGCTTCAATTTCAGAGAGAAGCGTCGATAACTCTTCATAAGTTAGAGTTTGATTGCCAACAATTCGTCGCAGATGATGCTTAACAGAACGAACCCCTGCCTCCCAGAGGCCCCCGAAGTGTGGACTGGCTGGCGGGATGAACTTCCAATCTGTATAGTCATTTGCAATTAACTCAGCAACTTCCTTATAGAACGAAGAAGATGATTTGAATAAGCGTCTGAGTTCCTTGTCTGCGCCGACAAAGTTGGTACCTTGGTCACTCCATAGCTCTGAACAGATACCACGCCTTGCGATGAAGCGCTTGAATGCAGCTAGAAATGCTTCCGTCGTGTAATCTGAGACTGCTTCTAAATGTATTGCTCGAGTTGTCATACACACGAAGAGTGCTATGTAGCCTTTGTAAGAGCGATAACCTCGACCCTTGGTAGTTCGCAGTTGTATTGGACCGGCATAATCAAGTCCTGTCTTCCAGAAAGGTCGTGCTGGTTGAACCCGTTGTGCTGGTAGGTCAGCCATGTGTGGTATATTAGGAACTGCTTGAAACGGAATACAAGTTCGGCATTTGCGAATTAATTTCCTGACTTGTATTCTCCCTCCTAGGATCCAATATGTTCGTCGAAGATAGCTGAGTGTTAATTGTAATCCTCCGTGTAACGTTCGTTTATGAGCTTGATCAATAATTAAAGTTGTTAGTGGTGAGTTTTTTGGCAAAATAATAGGGTGCTTCTCATCATAAGATAAAATAGCATGCTGAAGACGTCCTCCAACTCTCATAAGCCCATGCTCATCGAGAAGAGGTTTCAATTTCAGTAAAGTACTTTTAATATTCACTGACTTATCCGTTTGAAGAGCTACGTAGTCGTCAGAAAATTCTTGTTTCTGTGTAGTAATAATCAAAAAATTCCGAGCTTCACAAATTTCAAGCGGCGACAAATGTGTAAATTTTCTTTCCGCAATCGGAAGCTTGCAGTTTGATACAAAGCGCTTGCAGTAAGCGGTAATTCTTAATAATTTATGAAATGAAGAATATTTAGATAACAATTCAAGCATTGAATTATTTTCCAGCTGAGCAGTATGAATAACAGTCCGTTCTTCTACATTAGTCGAATTTGGTGTAGGTGCGCTGGATGGCCAAGAAGATGAATGCTGCCCGATCCAGAATGGACCTTGCCACCACAGAGGATGTTTCTGAAGTTGTGTCGGTTTTATGCCACGAGACGCACAGTCAGCTGCATTTTGTGAACCAGGAACATAATGCCAAACAGAATTAGAAGTCAAAGTTTGAATTTCACTCACCCTGTTGGCAACGAAAGTCTTCCAGCGCGATGCGTGACTTCTTATCCAAGCAAGGACTATAGTAGAATCTGTCCACAGATGTACACTTGGCAAGTTCAAGTTAAGATTTCTTGTAGTATTTTTCACCAAGTTAGCTAGTAACGTAGCAGCACATAACTCCAATCGTGGTAACGAACATTTCTTGACCGGCGCTACCTTGGTTTTGGCAGCGAGTAGGCTAACCGATACTTTACCGTCTTCCTGAAGCACTCGAAGATAGAGAACAGCAGCATATGCTTGTTCTGAAGCATCAGCAAAGCCGTGGAGTTGCATGTCTCTAGTCGTCGTTTGTGTACCAACCCATCGTTTAACCGAGATGTCTTCAAGTGCATAAAGTTCTGATCGATAGGAAGTCCATTTTTCAACAATATGATCAGGTAAATTATCATCCCAATCAACACCTTGTAGCCACAGTGATTGGAGAAGTATTTTTGCGGTGATAATTACTGAACTAAGCCAACCGAATGGATCGAACAACTTAGCGATGTCCGATAGTATAGAGCGTTTTGAAACTTCAAATTTTTCAGGAAGTACGACCCGAAATCTGAAGAAGTCTGACAGTGGATGCCAGTACAGGCCCAATATGGATGTAGCAGGCTCTAATTTGACACGAAGTTTCATAAGTGTTTCTTGTTCTGATTGTGGAATTTGGCTAAGAATTTCATTACAGTTTGACACCCATTTTCTTAACTGGAAACCACCAGATTTCAATATATCTATGAGCTGCTGCTGTCCTATTTGAACTTCTTGTATAGTATCAGCACCTGAAAATACATCGTCAACATACATATTATTTAAAATAATTTCTGATCCTAGAGGATAATTCTTTTGCTCATCGTAGGCCAGTTGTTGCAAGGTACGCAATGCCAAGAACGGAGCGCTATCTGTACCATACGTGACTGTCAAAAGTTTGTAATGGCGAATGTCTTGTTGTGAATCTGATCTCCATAATATTCTTTGATAATTGCAATCGTCTTGATGAATACTAATTTGACGATACATCTTAGTGATGTCTGCGCCAAACACGAATTTATACAATCGCCAACGTAATATCACAGCAGGTAATTCTGTCTGAAGCTTAGGTCCTACTAGTAAACAGTCATTCAGAGAAATGCCGTCCGATGTTGACTGAGACGCATTAAAAACTACACGCAGTTTAGTAGTGGAGCTCTCCGCTTTCATAACCGCATGATGCGGAAGTATATATCCAGGATCTTGACTCGTGTTTAAATCATCAATCAATTCCATGTGATTTAAAGAGCTATATTCAGTCATAAAATCTCGGTACATCGTTGCAAATTCTGGGTTCTTTTGATATCGGCGTTCCATATGAGTCAATGAATGAAAAGCAGCTTGATAAGATGACCTTGTCTTGAGAGACTGATGATTATTCTTAAAAGGTAGTCTTACAACGTAGTGACCGTGCTTGTTTCTAGTATGCGTGGAAACAAAATGGTCTTCACGGGATTGCTCATCTTCTGTCCATGAAGTAGTTGAGGTTTCTAAATTTTCAATCTTCCAGAAGCTTTGCAACTGCTGCGATAGGTCCAAGAAGTCTGAAGTTAAATGCAAGTTACATGTAGATGGTGTCGAATCAGTTTTACATGAATTTGTCGACTCCGATACCACCCAACCAAGCGTAGTGCGTTGTGCTGTAGGAGAATTTGATGGTCCTGAACAAACTCCAGCAAGAATAATTTGGCTATAAATGTCAGCTCCTAATATCAAGTCGATTTTTGCAGGAATCGTGAAGTTTGGATCTGCCAGTGGTAATCCTTCTAAATGTGGCCACCGCTTCATAGTAGGATGTTTAGATGGTAAGAATGATGTTAGCTTCGGCAGAACCAAGGCTCTAATCATGTAGGAATGACTCGGTTCCACTCTAGATTGCATTTTAACGTAAGTCATTTTTCTTACTATTCCTGACTGATTATTGCCCAGACCAGATACAGTGATGTGAGTGCCACTCGTCTTCAAATGCAATTGTTGTATTATATGTTCAGCAATAAATGTAGACTCTGATCCTTGATCAAGAAGAGCTCTTGCCGTGATAGTTCTACCATTGTCAGATCGTAAATTAACTAAAGCTGTAGCTAGAAGTACACATTGATTCGTCTCTCTCATATGGTGCATTCTCGTAGTAGTAGAATTATTGTCCGATGATTTGGATTCTTCTTTTGCAGTAGAAGTCGTAGCTTGATTCTTGTTAAAAGAAAATTCATGAAGCATAGAGTGATGGCTAGCTCCACACGTTTGACAACGCTTTGTAGAAGTACAATTTTTCAAAATATGATTACTACTCAAGCAGTTGTAGCAAAGCTGTTTTCGATTAACTATTTCTCGACGTTGTTCCGGAGTTTTCTTTCTGAATGAAGAACAAAACAGAACGAAGTGACTACCAGAACAATCTGAACAGTTTCGATCCTTGGTAGTCGTAGTTAACGATGTTTGACGTGTTTGTTTAGGCTTCTCTTGTTTAGCAGATGAATCAGCCAAAACTTCCAGTTCTCGTATACGTCCTTCAAGAAATAGTGTAAGTTTTTCAAATGTTGCGGGATCTGTATTTGAACTTATCGATTTTTCCCAATCACGGCGTGAGGTTGGATCAAATCGTTCCACTATGATATGTATCAACCAATCATCCCAGTGTTGGACTGGTCTTTCTAAATTTTGTAACGCTCTAACAATTTCAGTGGTACCATCGAATAAATGTTTCAACTCAGTAGCCGATTCATTCTTTACAGATGGGAGTTTAATTAATTTGTTCAAATGAGAGTGGATAATCAGACGTTTATTCTCATATCTGGACACTAATTTATCCCAAGCAATTTGATAGTTTGCGTCAGTAATCTCCAAATTTTTCAAAAGTTGTTGGGCTTCACCAGTTAAGCTTAACTTCAGATAATTAAGACGTTGTACGTTCGATAACGATGTGTTGTTGTGAATAAGCGATTTAAACAGGTCGTTGAAACTTGCCCAGTCTGTATATTTCCCAGAAAATTGAGGAACGTTGATTCTAGGTAGCATCTGATTGGTGTTTGCATCAGTTGAATGTTCAGTTATATTTTGTTCAACCCTAGTTGATGTATGTGCAGGTTGACTTGTTTCAAACTCATCTAAAAGATCGAATAGTTCACCCTTGATTTTAGTGTATTCTTCAGCGATGTCTTCAAAGTACTCTTCGGTAAAATAAAGATGATCTCGTACTTTTGGATCTTTCAGCGCCAATAATGAGTTGTGATTTTCTCGAACATTCTTCCAATATGAATCAAGCTGTTCGATTCGAGCTCGTATGGAACCTTTTGTAATATTTGCTTTTCCTATTTTTTTGAGATTAACAACTGTGCGAGCTATCAATCCTTTCGTCCAAATTTGCTTTTCGACTAAATCTTCCATAGTGCAAAAGGAGATTTTCGTTGATATTTTAACGATATAATCAAAGTGGTAATAATTAATTGTAAAACAGAAACCGGCAGCTTGATAGCTTGTTACCCAAATCCGGAATCCGGCTTCGAAGGACCAAAAAATGTTGTGATAAGTTAATACTTTTAGCTTGTAATATTCAAAACGAATGCTGGTTTTAAACTGATTTATTGAAAACGAAAAATAAGTAATTTTAACAACTTATATAATTAATTTAACAAAATGATATTCAAATAATATGTTAGATAATAATTGTCAATACAAAAATAACAGGGTTGTACAAAATTTAGTATTCTGAACAATTACTATTGACGGCATTTGGTAAGTTATTCAATAATTTTATACATTATTTTTTTAAGTATTTTTTATAAACTAATACAATTTTACAATGTTTATACAGAGCTCTGATGATGAAAATATATTTTTCGAAACGTTAGCGAATAAATGCAATAAAACAGTATTTGCTTCTTATTTGGATCCTTAAGCCACTTTTGAGTCGTTTTCTTCCGATATGATCAGGATCACCACATTTCTGTTTTTTAATCAAAACAGATTCTTAACATTAATATTATAAAAACGAAAAAATTTCACAGTACTACTGAACCGATATGAAAAATTATGTCTTCCTAAGTGACATTGGCTACATATTATTACCCTTCGCCAAGGGGGGTGGGGGATAAACAGTGAGCGAAAATGTAAAGAAAGTCAGGGATCTCACACGCAATTTCTGCGATAAAAGAGATACTGTATAGTGATTAGTGATACATAAGAGATTTGTTAGGTAGGTACTCTTGATTATTGCGCTGCCAAACCACAATCAGGCCCGGTAATTTCTTTTTATATTATTGTCACTCGTAGAATTTTCTTATTTAGGTATATTTTATATTGAATTTTTCTGGCATATTGTACAATGATATTTTTTTAAATTTATGAGGATTTTTGGTTTTTGAAACGACGGTTGATTGCAGGACCTCAAAAGGAATAGAGGATATTTTTTAAGTTTGGAATTATGTACATTTTTTGGCAATGATTGGTTTTATAATATTATGTGTAACAATTACAACAAAACAGTACCTACCCATGATACTATAGTATCATGGTACCTACCTAACCAAAGTAACCAGATCAGTAATTTCAATTAGATTTGGTTTTTAGTCAAGGTTATCAGAGTACAGGTTGCCTCATTCCATCTGACCAATCAGCGTAAGCGCGGGAATGACGTCAGCTAGAATTTAGTTTAAATCAAGTACAAAAATTGTTGAAGATTATGCTTATTTATATTAGGTGCTTCGTGCAGATTTTTTCTTAAAATTGACAGGAGACAATAAATAGAAGATTAGATGTTAAAAAATAGGATAATTTTTATTTTTATTGCAAAATTTAGGTTTTAATATCTATAATATAAACAAACAAAAAATTAAATAATGCTCAAGCAATGGCATATCTTGTTAATTACCTATTTTTTTAAATTTAAGAAACGAATAGAATTAACTAACAAATTGATAAATTTATTATTTTATCTTTTATATTCACAAAATATTAAAAATAACCACAAAACACCATAACACTTAACAGCTATAGCAAAATTGACAACTTATCATGTTTACATGGCGTTGCTATGGTTCCTCTATTACAAGTCCCCAGTTCCCGAGTTCTAGCCCGAGAGCTGGTAAAAGTGTCAATTGGATTTTCAATTTATTATTAAAAAAAAAAAAAAATAATGAATTGAAAATATGAATTGGTGCTAGGCCCAAATAACCTTAGCTGTTGGTGGCCTTTAAAATACAATTTATTACAGTGACAACTTATCATATTTTTTTCACTAACAGAAGAATCATGTTTCTATTAGGTATTGAAAAAACATATCACACTACCATGGTTACTGTGATTTTTATTTCCAAAAATTAACAGCGTCCATCGTCTGATCTTTTCTATTGAAGTGAGCAAGCATGGTATATTCTGAGTGACGTCATCCCCCCCCCACTATAGACTAAGATCCGGCTGCAGAATTAGTACGTTCATAACGTAGGTAATCAAACTCTAATTTTTACACATATTTATGAATAGAATAAGACACTTTTCACAAGGTGCCGATCAAAAAGTGCCCGCAACTAATTTTAATTAAAATAGCGTTTATTAATTTTTCACAAAAAATTTCGTTCACTTGTTAGTCAAATAAAATATCATCCATTTCACAGCAATGTATGTAAAGAGTTTGAAAAGTTATGGGTGCCGTTACCTACTCGGCCGCAACCTAATCGCAGCCAGGTGTAAACAGGTATGATTTAGTTATATTTATACGTTCATGACGTATATTCATTTCTTTTATACCACATTAAAGCTAATTTTTTTCTGATCATGACGTTATAAAGCTGCCTATGAAAAAGTGCCCGCAAATAGGGGTTGCCAGCTGTTGAAGATGCTAGGTTTATCGTAAAAACGGAACAACATACGGCCATGCCGATTGTTCTATTGTGTTTATCAGCCTTTAACTTAGATCTGATTAGATTTTGAGTCAAATCGGTTCAGTGGATCCTGAGATATTAGAAAAAACGTTCACAATGTCACGTATTAACATAGGTAAAAAAATATAAATGAAGTCTAGATGTTATAATATGAAAAAAATGTAAATATTTTTTTTCTCTAAAATTTACAGTTTTCGAGAAAAAAAATATTTTACTAAAAAAAATAAAAATTATACGTAAATCAAGGTAACCATGATTTTTGCTATATTAAGCTAACCATCAGTAGATCACTAAACAAAATATCATGGTTACCTTGATTTACGTACAATTTTTATTTTTTTTAGAAAAGTATTTTTTTTTTCTCGAAAACTACATTTTAGAGAAAAAAAATATTTACATTTTTTTCATATTATAACATCTAGAATTCATTTATATTTTTTTTTACCTATGTTAATACGTGACATTGAGATCGTTTTTTCTAATATCTCAGGATCCACTGAACCGATTTGACTCAAAATCTAATCAGATCTAAGTTAAAGGCTGATAAACACAATAGAACAATCGGCATGGCCGTATGTTGTTCCGTTTTTACGATATACCTAGCATCTTCAACAGCTGGCAACCCCTATTTGCGGGCACTTTTTCATAGGCAGCTTTACAACGTCATGATCAGAAAAAAATTAGCTTTAATGTGGTATAAAAGAAATGAATATACATCATGAACGTATAAACATAACTAAATCACACCTGTTTACACCTGGCTGCGATTAGGTTGCGGCCGAGCAGGTAACGGCACCCATAACTTTTCAAACTCTTTACATACATTGCTGTGAAATGGATGATATTTTATTTGACTAACAAGTGAACGAAATTTTTTGTGAAAAATCAATAAACGCTATTTTAATTAAAATTAGTTGCGGGCACTTTTTGATCGGCACCTTGTGAAAAGTGTCTTATTCTATTCATAAATATGTGTAAAAATTAGAGTTTGATTACCTACGTTATGAACGTACTAATTCTGCAGCCGGATCCCGTACTACTACTATCTATCGGAATGAGGCAACCTATACTCTACTAACCTTGGTTTTTAGTATAGTTACTAGGTAACTAGGTTCTATTATAGTTTCCTCCTTAGACAACTCGGACCCTGGGCCTGATGCACTCCTCAATTTTGCAAATGTTTCAATATTACAAAAAATAAAAAAAAAAATTCTACCGCTGGAAATGTAGGTCACTATTGTTTCATACCTATTCAAGTTTAAAAAACATTTGCCATGTGGTTTGGCTGGTTCGAGCCTATTGACAGGCAGCGTAAAAGTTTCATTTTGAAAAATTGCATCAAATGCATTTAAAGTGTTTTCTACCGTCTGGAATTTTATAGAAAATTTTTAATAATATAGAAATAAAAAATGTTGGAAGTCAGATAGATCTAGAGATCCTAACGTCCAGAAAAACAGAAAAAAATATTTTAAAAAAATTGAGAGGTGGCTTAGTTCGAGTTGCCCAACGAGGCCCATTTCTTCCCCTTCTTACAAAATTTCGATCGGTACCTAGAAATTGAAAAAAATTCAAAAAATATTTAGTACCTATTGCCAGCAAAAGTTGTAGGTCGAGAGCCAGGCGTTAATTTATATAGCTCATTTGTGACAGGATGAAATTTTCAGGGAAGGTAGTATTTAGTATGACAAAGAATAAGCGCTAGGGTTGCCTCGTCAAATCCTGGTGCGACGGCCGGGAGGAGCTCACTTCCGGTGCAAAATACACATATTTCATTAGCTCATAATTATCTTTCATCATTATATGACAGCATACAATTGACGCCATATTGTAGATCTCGAAGAGCTGTATTGAAATACATAGGGTTGCCTAAGGAAATTTTGGCTAACACAATGAAAACTTATAAATTATATTTGTTTTTTTGACATTTTTAAAGCTGTCAAATAACATTATGTATATATGTATACTTATATATTGTAACCGTTCTGAAATGAGTTATCGGCCTTGTGTTTGGCAAACATTCATACGTATGTCTAGTTATGTATAACTTTATGTTTTCAGCGCATTTGGTTTCTAATTCATATCCGCATAATTACGCAGGAATTACCTGAATCTGGTATTGACAATTTTCCCAAGAATTTATATATTTTAGGGTAGCAATTTCTTATTTTTATTTTTCAACGTAATTCAACGTGCACTTCTTATATAAATTAGTATAAATTACTTACTTGAAGGTCGTAGTAACCTGTAATAAAAGTTTTAAAAAAGGTGGTTTGGGGTTTGTTTCGAAAAGAGAAAAAAGGTTGATTTTTGTTTGTGATTTTAAATTTGGTTTGACCTTAAAAATTAATTGAAGCATTTGACTTTACTGAACCTCCATGATTATTTTTTCTTGAAATTCAACTTAATCAGGCGCAGGTATAAAGTTAACTAAGCGAATATAAAACCAAAATAACTATAATGAAAAAATGGAAAATAATAAAAATTTACTATAATAAAAGAAAAAACCGGTTGATTTGTGAGTCAGAATTGTCAATCTTTATTATGGCAACTTTTCAGCAACTATTTTGTTGCCTTCTTCAAGCCTAAAATTACATTATTAGAATTATGTAATTTTAGGCCTGAAGAAGGCAAACATTGCCATAATAATGATTGAAAATTCTGATTCACAAATCAACCGGTTTTTTAATTTTATTATATTACATACGTGAGTGATCAACATGAGTTTCAATATAGTTTACTATACATTAAACTATTCAAAAATGTATCCGAACAAAGGCAAAAACATTTTATGAATTATTTTTACTTAAATTACTTATTCTAAGCATACTTATATTAACGTGCTATTAAAATAAAATTAAGAAAAATCGCAGGATAGTGGACAAAATATTGGATTTATTTAATTAAATGTACGACGTTTCGTACATTTAATTAAATAAATCCAATATTTTGTCCACTATCCTGCGATTTTTCTTAATTTTATTATAATCACGATGGACACGATTTCTAATATAAAAAAGTGCTATTAAAATATTTTTTTTACAATATGTAAACATTTTTAAACAAAACGTAGTTTAAGCTAGTTGCTTTGAAAAAAAGTCAAGAAAATCATGAAATAAAAATTATATATATTTTTTTTAATAAAGGTATCTCTTTATGCTAGTTAAATTAGAAAATAATTTACATCATTGAATGCGAGATATTTTTTGTTGGAAATTGAATTTTTAACATTTTTAATATAGGTAAGGTGCTAAAAAATATCACATTAATAATTTTTCAATAAGAAAAAAAACAGTACATAATAATCTATCTGTTTTTTAACAAAAAAAAAATAAAACGATGCATGACACATTACGCGCTGATAATGTTAGTAAAAAAACTATAATTATTGACCACGTTGTTTCAAAATGCAATAACAAATGACATTTGGCGACGTTCCATTCAAACGACTTTACACCCGTACCTAAAGATGTTTCACATCAAAAATTTAAATTTTTAACCGACTTCAAAAAAGGAGGTGGTTCTCAATTCGGTTGTATTTTTTTTTTTATGTTTGTTACCTCATAACCGATTTTGAAAATTTTTTTTTATTTGAAAGGATATACTTTCAGATCGGCCCCATAAAAATTTCATCAAAATCGGTTCACTAGTTCGGCTGATTTTAATAAAAGTGAGTAACGGCGTGTGATTTTTTAAGGTAAATGTCACTTTTTGACATATCAGACAGCGTAAGAAAGTCGGTTTAATAAAAGTGAGTAACGGCGTGTGATTCTTTTAAGGTAAATGTCACTTTTTGACACTAAAAAGTAAAAAATAAAAAACTTTTTAACAAAAAAAAAACCTTCAAAAAACCACTAAAAAGAGGAAAGTAATGAAATTTTGAGGTCTGTGCCAATTTAATAAAATATGAAGTTGGTTAAAAAGAAGATATTAATCACTATACTATACTTTTTTACCGACTTCATATTTTATTAAATTGGCACAGACCTCAAAATTTCATTATTTTCCTCTTTTTAGTGGTTTTTTGAAGGAGGTTTTTTTTTGTTAAAAAGTTTTTTTTGCATATACTGATACTACTTTACAAAATGTATAACTTTTCTTTTTCGTGATACAGGATTTAACTACTATATTTTATCCAATTCTGAGCAGTTATTAACAATTTATAATTTTCGAAATGTCATTTTCTTAAAAACTATGGTTACCATGCTGGACTAAGGGCCACTTTGTAATTTTGAGCTGTTTCAATTTATACATATATACATATACATATAAAAATTGACATTTTGCACCGGAAGTGGCTTATCCCGGCCGTCGCACCAGGATTTGACTAGGCAACCCTAGCGCTTTTTCTTTGTCATAATAAATACTACCTTCCCTGAAAATTTCATCCTGTCACAAATGAGCTTCATATATTAACGCCCGCCTCTTGGTCTATTGATTATGAAGTGATATGAAAAAAATTTTGGAGCATACAAGTAATTCAAGAATTACAAGGCGCGATATTCAAGTAGGTACTGTGTGTAAACGGTTTTATTGAACATAGGGAAATTAACACTGAGAATATTTATAATTTTGTAGTAGGCTATGAGCCATAAGACCTAATATAAATATGTATTGGATTACATAGAAAAAATAGTACAGTGAATTTTTTAAACAATTTTCCATAGCAACGGTTGACTATTAAGCGTTACTCGGAACCGGCTAAATAAAAAAGTCATGATGTGTCGTAAGACACCCGACAGAAGCTATGCTTTTTACGCATTGTATATAAAACCGAATTTATCAAAGATATAAATAATACAATTAAAAAGTTATTATTTGATCGCCATTTTAAAATCTGACGCCATTTTATTTTTTTGTGTCTTATTAAATTCTCAAATATCAATTTTCAAAAGGATCGGATAATTTTTACAAAGAAATATATACCTATGACCGCCATTTTAAAATATGACATCATTTTATTCTTTTGTGTCCTATAAAACTCGCAAATATTAATTTTCAAAAAGATCAGATCATTTTTGCAAAAAAGTACATATGGCCGCCATTTTGAAATCTGACGTCATTTTATTTTTTTGTGTTCTATGAAACTCTCAAATATCAATTTTCAAAAGGATCGGATAATTTTTACAAAAAAGTACATACGGCCGCCATTTTTAAATCTGACATCATTTTATTTTTTTGTGTCCTATGAAACTTTCAAATACCGATTTTCAAAAGGATCGGATAATTTTTACAAAAAAGTATATATGGCCGCCATTTTGAAATCTGACGTCATTTTATTTTTTGTGACCTATGAAACTTTCAAATATCAATTTTCAAAAGGATCGGATAATTTTTACAAAAAAGTACTTACGGCCGCCATTTTGAAATCTGACATCATTTTATTTTTTTGTGTCCTATGAAACTTTCAAATACTAATTTTCAAAAGGATCGGATAATTTTTACAAAAAAGTATATATGGCCGCCATTTTGAAATCTGACATCATTTTATTTTTTTGTGACCTATGAAACTCTCAAATATCAATTTTCAAAAGGATCGGATAATTTTTACAAAAATGTCCATACGGCCGACATTTTTAAATCTGACGTCATTTTATTTTTTTGTGTCTTATGAAACTCTCAAATATCAATTTTCAAAAGGATCGGATAATTTTTACAAAGGAGTACTACATATTTCCGCCATTTTGAAATATGACGTCATTTTATTTTTTTGTGTCCTATAAAACTCGCATATATCAATTTTCAAAGAGATCGGATAATTTTTACAAAAAAGTACATATTATGGCCGCCATTTTGAAATCTGACGCCATTTTATTTTTTTGTGTCCTATGAAACTTTCAAATACCGATTTTCAAAAGGATCGGATAATTTTTACAAAAAAGTATATATGGCCGCCATTTTGAAATCTGACGTCATTTTATTTTTTTGTGTTCTATGAAACTCTCAAATATCAATTTTCAAAATGATCGGATAATTTTTACAAAAAAGTACATACGGCCGCCATTTTGAAATCTGACGTCATTTTATTTTTTTGTGTCCTATGAAGCTCTCAAATATCAATTTTCAAAAGGATCGTATAATTTTTAGAAAGGAGTTCTACATATTTCCGCCATTTTGAAATCTGACATCATTTT
>JBDIXK010000176.1:0-15871 GCA_039654895.1 Mongoloraphidia duomilia
TATTTACTAACTAAAGAATTGCAGACAGACATATTTTTAATAACAATGGGCTCAAGAATAGCCGAGATCATATTGACGCCATTGTTTATTTGGCATTTTCATCACTCGTCTATTACGAACCTCCATTTAAGATCTGGTGAAAGTATCAGTCGGATTTTAAATTTACTATTAAAGTAAAATGCATTCAAAATATGAATTGGTACTAGGTCCAAATAAGCCTGGCAGGCGGTAGCTTTAATTAAAAAAAAATGGTAGCGTGTACTTTGTACGCGCGTTAGAAGTTATACTTCTTTAGCGTGATTAAGAACTAATTTTTAATTTGCATGCAAATAATTTATTGAAATATAATAAAAGAACTGGAATGAATTTATTTATATGGTAACTATGGAAATCATTAATGCTGCAACTTCATCCTGTTAAATTTCCGTGACGCGATGCGCGCGCATCGTAAAAATTCACTCTCATAACTTTTTCATAACGCGCCAAAAGAAGTAAAACTTCAAAAAAATTATTCGTGCTTAACAATATGTAATTTAAGTTGGTCAATCCTAATGAAACTTTTCTCACATAGATGGCACTGATATGGCCTTTCACCAGTATGTAATCGATAATGTTTCGTAAGATCTCCGTGAAGAGCGAAACATCTACCACAAACGTCACATTGAAACGGCTTTTCCCCTGTATGGATAAATTTATGCGTTTTTAAAGCACTCGATCGATTGAATCTCTTATCACAGATATTACAAGCGAACGGTTTTTTATCCGTATGCGTGATTTCATGCACTTTCAAATTGCTAGCCGACGAAAAAGTTTTCTCACAAATATTACACTGGTACGGTTTCAATCCGGAATGGACCATCTTATGCTTGCTCAAAGTACTCAATTCGGAGAATGATTTGTCACACGTATCGCATTGGTACGGACGTTCGCCTGTGTGCGTACGTCTGTGTTGGTTGAGATTAAATAACTGGCGGAAACTTCGACCACAAATATCGCATTGATATTTCCTGTCATCGCTGTGTACTCGTTTGTGTTTTCGTAAAGTACCCGCTTCCGAGAATCTCTTATTGCAAATATCGCACTCGTACGGCTTGGCGCCGGAATGCGTGTTTTTGTGCGTTTTCAGCACGAAAAGCTGACTGAAACTTTTCCCGCATTCATCGCACTGAAATCGTTTAACGCCGCTATGCACCAGTTTGTGCGAATTCAAATTGTTTGTATTCGGAAAAGATTTTCCGCATACATCGCACTGGTATGGCCTCTCCCCTGTATGTAACCGCACATGCGCATTGTACGCAGCCGATTGGATGAAACCTTTCTTACAGAATTCACACTCGTATAGTTTTTTATCGCTGTGCGTTCTTTTGTGGAGAATTAGAGCTCCGCCTTGATTGAATCGTTTTTTGCACACGCTGCATTCGTACGGTTTCTCCCCAGTATGGATGCGTTTGTGCGCGACTAATGAAGACGGTTGAGAAAAGCTTTTTTTACACTCGTTACATTCGTATAATTTCTGTCCAGTGTGGACCCATCGGTGTCGTTTTAATTCGGCAGTGCATCTGAAACTTTTATCACAACAGTCACAATTATATGGCTTTTTACCGTTGGATTTCAGTTGGCTTTGGTCAGCGTAATTTTCTTCAGAAGTGTATTCATTTTCCGTTTTAATTTCCTGCTTTACGTCGAATGATGAATAGTCTTGTTTTTCAGTGTTTGTCGCCGACTCGTACTTTGATTCGTCACGTGGTGCTTCCGTGTTTTGTTCGACATTTACTTCAGTATTTTCACATTCATTTTCATTTTTAACAGCAGTTTTTTCGCACTGTTTGTAGTAATTGTGTTCAAGCAAACAACTTTCAATTTCCTTAGACTTTTGTAAATATTCTAGTAAAGTTTTTTCTGAATTTACAGCTTGTATCCGAAATAAATTAACCATTTCCAATTTCGTGCAGCATGATTTACAAATTAAAGATGGCAACCCATCGTTTTCTGTAATCTGTGAAATTAAATAATTTATAATCTATAATAAATTACAGTTTTGTTTTTTCTTTTTTAACACATTTTACTGAAAGTACTTACATGAACAGAAGCACATGTTATAAGTGTACTTGCGAGCGTTTCTTCAAATTCCGTAGAAAATGTAAAGATATTTGTTAAAGCTTCACTGTCTTTAATAAGGCATACTCGACAGATTTCGTTAAAATTATAAAATTCACGTGTAAATTTAGGGTCAGTTTGTTTTGCATCCATTGCGAAATATAATTACATATTATTACGTCGATTGACGATTTTATTCATTATTGTTACAAAATCAAAACATTTTCTTTTTAAAAATTTTTTTACGAGAAAATCTGTAGAATTCAGAAAAATGAAACCAATAGGTTTAGGGGACGTTGAAATGTACAGACAAGTTCAGAAAGCTACATGAATCGACTCCAATACCCCGCACTTTTAGTATTCAAAGATATCAACAGCATCTGAGAGATTTTTGAGTTTTCTTAAAAATGCCAAAAGTAAGAAGACCCCCCTCTTTGTACTATTTTGCGAAATTTTTGCAAAAAATAAATTCGACCCGATTCGTTTGATATTAAGTCTATTTATAGAAAAAATAACGCTGAATCGACTTCCAACACCCCGCACTTTTAGTATCAAAAATATAAACAGCATTTGAGAGATTTTTGAGTTTTCTTAAAAAGCCAAAAGTAAGAAGACCTCTTTGTACTACTTTGCGAAATTTTTGAAAAATGAATTCGACCCGATTCGTTTGATATTAAGTCTATTTATAGAAAAAATAACGCTGAATCGACTGCAACATAGCCCGCACTTTTAGTATCAAAGATATAAACAGCATCTGAGAGATTTTTGAGTTTTCTTAAAAAGACAAAAGTAAGAAGACCCCCCTCTTTGTACTATTTTCGCGAGATTTTTGAAAAATAAATTCGACCCGATTCGTTTGATATTAAGTCTATTTATAGAAAAAATAACGCTGAATCGACACCAACACCCCGCACTTTTAGTATTCAAAGATATAAACAGCATCTGAGAGATTTTTGAGTTTTCTTAAAAATGCCAAAAATAAGAAGACCCCCTCTTTGTACTATTTTGCGAAATTTTTGAAAAATAAATTCGACCCGATTCGTTTGATATTAAGTCTTTATAGAAAAAATAACGCTGAATCGACTTCAATAGCCCGCACTTTTATATTCAAAGATATAAACAGCATTTGAGAGATTTTTGAGTTTTCTTAAAAATGCCAAAAGTAAGAAGACCCCCCTCTTTGTACTATTTTTGCGAAATTTTTGAAAAATTAATTCGACCCGATTCGTTTGATATTAAGTTTCTTTATAGAAAAAATAACGCTGAATCGACTTAAATAGCCCGCACTTTTATATTCAAAGATATAAACAGCATTTGAGAGATTTTTGAGTTTTCTTAAAAATGCCAAAAGTAAGAAGACCCCCCTCTTTGTACTATTTTCGGAAATTTTTGAAAAATTAATTCGACCCGATTCGTTTGATATTAAGTTTATTTATAGAAAAAATAACGCTGAATCGACTTAAATAGCCCGCACTTTTATATTCAAAGATATAAACAGCATTTGAGAGATTTTTGAGTTTTCTTAAAAATGCCAAAAGTAAGAAGACCACCCTCTTTGTACTATTTTCGGAAATTTTTGAAAAATTAATTCGACCCGATTCGTTTGATATTAAGTTTATTTATAGAAAAAATAACGCTGAATCGACTTAAATAGCCCGCACTTTTATATTCAAAGATATAAACAGCATTTGAGAGATTTTTGAGTTTTCTTAAAAATGCCAAAAGTAAGAAGACCCCCCTCTTTGTACTATTTTCGGAAATTTTTGAAAAATAATTCGACCCGATTCGTTTGATATTAAGTTTATTTATAGAAAAAATAACGCTGAATCGACTTAAATAGCCCGCACTTTTATATTCAAAGATATAAACAGCATTTGAGAGATTTTTGAGTTTTCTTAAAAATGCCAAAAGTAAGAAGACCCCCCTCTTTGTACTATTTTCGGAAATTTTTGAAAAATAATTCGACCCGATTCGTTTGATATTAAGTTTATTTAAAGAAAAAATAACGCTGAATCGACTTAAATAGTCCGCACTTTTATATTCAAAGATATAAACAGCATTTGAGAGATTTTTGAGTTTTCTTAAAAATGCCAAAAGTAAGAAGACCCCCCTCTTTGTACTATTTTCGGAAATTTTTGAAAAATTATTTCGACCCGATTCGTTTGATATTAAGTTTATTTATAGAAAAAATAACGCTGAATCGACTTAAATAGCCCGCACTTTTATATTCAAAGATATAAACAGCATTTGAGAGATTTTTGAGTTTTCTTAAAAATGCCAAAAGTAAGAAGACCCCCCTCCTTGTACTAGTTTCGGAAATTTTTGAAAAATTAATTCGACCCGATTCGTTTGATATTAAGTTTATTTAAAGAAAAAATAACGCTGAATCGACTTAAATAGCCCGCACTTTTATATTCAAAGATATAAACAGCATTTGAGAGATTTTTGAGTTTTCTTAAAAATGCCAAAAGTAAGAAGACCCCCCTCTTTGTACTATTTTCGGAAATTTTTGAAAAATTAATTCGACCCGATTCGTTTGATATTAAGTTTATTTATAGAAAAAATAACGCTGAATCGACTTAAATAGCCCGCACTTTTATATTCAAAGATATAAACAGCATTTGAGAGATTTTTGAGTTTTCTTAAAAATGCCAAAAGTAAGAAGACCCCCCTCTTTGTACTATTTTCGGAAATTTTTGAAAAATTAATTCGACCCGATTCGTTTGATATTAAGTTTATTTATAGAAAAAATAACGCTGAATCGACTTAAATAGCCCGCACTTTTATATTCAAAGATATAAACAGCATTTGAGAGATTTTTGAGTTTTCTTAAAAATGCCAAAAGTAAGAAGACCCCCCTCTTTGTACTATTTTCGGAAATTTTTGAAAAATTAATTCGACCCGATTCGTTTGATATTAAGTTTATTTATAGAAAAAATAACGCTGAATCGACTTAAATAGCCCGCACTTTTATATTCAAAGATATAAACAGCATTTGAGAGATTTTTGAGTTTTCTTAAAAATGCCAAAAGTAAGAAGACCCCCCTCTTTGTACTATTTTCGGAAATTTTTGAAGAATTAATTCGCCCCGATTCGTTTGATATTAAGTTTATTTATAGAAAAAATAACGCTGAATCGACTTAAATAGCCCGCACTTTTATATTCAAAGATATAAACAGCATTTGAGAGATTTTTGAGTTTTCTTAAAAATGCCAAAAGTAAGAAGACCCCCCTCTTTGTACTATTTTCGGAAATTTTTGAAAAATTAATTCGACCCGATTCGTTTGATATTAAGTTTATTTAAAGAAAAAATAACGCTGAATCGACTTAAATAGTCCGCACTTTTATATTCAAAGATATAAACAGCATTTGAGAGATTTTTGAGTTTTCTTAAAAATGCCAAAAGTAAGAAGACCCCCCTCTTTGTACTATTTTCGGAAATTTTTGAAAAATTAATTCGACCCGATTCGTTTGATATTAAGTTTATTTATAGAAAAAATAACGCTGAATCGACTTAAATAGCCCGCACTTTTATATTCAAAGATATAAACAGCATTTGAGAGATTTTTGAGTTTTCTTAAAAATGCCAAAAGTAAGAAGACCCCCCTCTTTGTACTATTTTCGGAAATTTTTGAAAAATTAATTCGACCCGATTCGTTTGATTTTAAGTTTATTTATAGAAAAAATAACGCTGAATCGACTTAAATAGCCCGCACTTTTATATTCAAAAATATAAACAGCATTTGAGAGATTTTTGAGTTTTCTTAAAAATGCCAAAAGTAAGAAGACCCCCCTCTTTGTACTATTTTCGGAAATTTTTGAAAAATTAATTCGACCCGATTCGTTTGATATTAAGTTTATTTATAGAAAAAATAACGCTGAATCGACTTAAATAGCCCGCACTTTTATATTCAAAGATATAAACAGCATTTGAGAGATTTTTGAGGTTTCTTAAAAATGCCAAAAGCAAGAAGACCCCCCTCTTTGTACTATTTTCGGAAATTTTTGAAAAATTAATTCGACCCGATTCGTTTGATATTAAGTTTATTTATAGAAAAAATAACGCTGAATCGACTTAAATAGCCCGCACTTTTATATTCAAAGATATAAACAGCGTTTGAGAGATTTTTGAGTTTTCTTAAAAATGCCAAAAGTAAGAAGACCCCCCTCTTTGTACTATTTTCGGAAATTTTTGAAAAATTAATTCGACCCGATTCGTTTGATATTAAGTTTATTTATAGAAAAAATAACGCTGAATCGACTTAAATAGCCCGCACTTTTATATTCAAAGATATAAACAGCATTTGAGAGATTTTTGAGTTTTCTTAAAAATGCCAAAAGTAAGAAGACCCCCCTCTTTGTACTATTTTCGGAAATTTTTGAAAAATTAATTCGACCCGATTCGTTTGATATTAAGTTTATTTATAGAAAAAATAACGCTGAATCGACTTAAATAGCCCGCACTTTTATATTCAAAGATATAAACAGCATTTGAGAGATTTTTGAGTTTTCTTAAAAATGCCAAAAGTAAGAAGACCCCCCTCTTTGTACTATTTTCGGAAATTTTTGAAAAATTAATTCGACCCGATTCGTTTGATATTAAGTTTATTTATAGAAAAAATAACGCTGAATCGACTTAAATAGCCCGCACTTTTATATTCAAAGATATAAACAGCATTTGAGAGATTTTTGAGTTTTCTTAAAAATGCCAAAAGTAAGAAGACCCCCCTCTTTGTACTATTTTCGGAAATTTTTGAAAAATTAATTCGACCCGATTCGTTTGATATTAAGTTTATTTATAGAAAAAATAACGCTGAATCGACTTAAATAGCCCGCACTTTTATATTCAAAGATATAAACAGCATTTGAGAGATTTTTGAGTTTTCTTAAAAATGCCAAAAGTAAGAAGACCCCCCTCTTTGTACTATTTTCGGAAATTTTTGAAAAATTAATTCGCCCCGATTCGTTTGATATTAAGTTTATTTATAGAAAAAATAACGCTGAATCGACTTAAATAGCCCGCACTTTTATATTCAAAGATATAAACAGCATTTGAGAGATTTTTGAGTTTTCTTAAAAATGCCAAAAGTAAGAAGACCCCCCTCTTTGTACTATTTTCGGAAATTTTTGAAAAATTAATTCGCCCCGATTCGTTTGATATTAAGTTTATTTATAGAAAAAATAACGCTGAATCGACTTAAATAGCCCGCACTTTTATATTCAAAGATATAAACAGCATTTGAGAGATTTTTGAGTTTTCTTAAAAATGCCAAAAGTAAGAAGACCACCCTCTTTGTACTATTTTCGGAAATTTTTGAAAAATTAATTCGACCCGATTCGTTTGATATTAAGTTTATTTATAGAAAAAATAACGCTGAATCGACTTAAATAGCCCGCACTTTTATATTCAAAGATATAAACAGCATTTGAGAGATTTTTGAGTTTTCTTAAAAATGCCAAAAGTAAGAAGACCCCCCTCTTTGTACTATTTTCGGAAATTTTTGAAAAATTAATTCGACCCGATTCGTTTGATATTAAGTTTATTTATAGAAAAAATAACGCTGAATCGACTTAAATAGCCCGCACTTTTATATTCAAAGATATAAACAGCATTTGAGAGATTTTTGAGTTTTCTTAAAAATGCCAAAAGTAAGAAGACCCCCCTCTTTGTACTATTTTCGGAAATTTTTGAAAAATTAATTCGACCCGATTCGTTTGATATTAAGTTTATTTATAGAAAAAATAACGCTGAATCGACTTAAATAGCCCGCACTTTTATATTCAAAGATATAAACAGCATTTGAGAGATTTTTGAGTTTTCTTAAAAATGCCAAAAGTAAGAAGACCCCCCTCTTTGTACTATTTTCGGAAATTTTTGAAAAATTAATTCGACCCGATTCGTTTGATATTAAGTTTATTTAAAGAAAAAATAACGCTGAATCGACTTAAATAGTCCGCACTTTTATATTCAAAGATATAAACAGCATTTGAGAGATTTTTGAGTTTTCTTAAAAATGCCAAAAGTAAGAAGACCCCCCTCTTTGTACTATTTTCGGAAATTTTTGAAAAATTAATTCGACCCGATTCGTTTGATATTAAGGTTATTTATAGAAAAAATAACGCTGAATCGACTTAAATAGCCCGCACTTTTATATTCAAAGATATAAACAGCATTTGAGAGATTTTTGAGTTTTCTTAAAAATGCCAAAAGTAAGAAGACCCCCCTCTTTGTACCATTTTCGGAAATTTTTGAAAAATTAATTCGCCCCGATTCGTTTGATATTAAGTTTATTTATAGAAAAAATAACGCTGAATCGACTTAAATAGCCCGCACTTTTATATTCAAAGATATAAACAGCATTTGAGAGATTTTTGAGTTTTCTTAAAAATGCCAAAAGTAAGAAGACCCCCCTCTTTGTACTATTTTCGGAAATTTTTGAAAAATTAATTCGACCCGATTCGTTTGATATTAAGTTTATTTATAGAAAAAATAACGCTGAATCGACTTAAATAGCCCGCACTTTTATATTCAAAGATATAAACAGCATTTGAGAGATTTTTGAGTTTTCTTAAAAATGCCAAAAGTAAGAAGACCCCCCTCTTTGTACTATTTTCGGAAATTTTTGAAAAATTAATTCGACCCGATTCGTTTGATATTAAGTTTATTTATAGAAAAAATAACGCTGAATCGACTTAAATAGCCCGCACTTTTATATTCAAAGATATAAACAGCATTTGAGAGATTTTTGAGTTTTCTTAAAAATGCCAAAAGTAAGAAGACCCCCCTCCTTGTACTAGTTTCGGAAATTTTTGAAAAATTAATTCGACCCGATTCGTTTGATATTAAGTTTATTTAAAGAAAAAATAACGCTGAATCGACTTAAATAGTCCGCACTTTTATATTCAAAGATATAAACAGCATTTGAGAGATTTTTGAGTTTTCTTAAAAATGCCAAAAGTAAGAAGACCCCCCTCTTTGTACTATTTTCGGAAATTTTTGAAAAATTAATTCGCCCCGATTCGTTTGATATTAAGTTTATTTATAGAAAAAATAACGCTGAATCGACTTAAATAGCCCGCACTTTTATATTCAAAGATATAAACAGCATTTGAGAGATTTTTGAGTTTTCTTAAAAATGCCAAAAGTAAGAAGACCCCCCTCTTTGTACTATTTTCGGAAATTTTTGAAAAATTAATTCGCCCCGATTCGTTTGATATTAAGTTTATTTATAGAAAAAATAACGCTGAATCGACTTAAATAGCCCGCACTTTTATATTCAAAGATATAAACAGCATTTGAGAGATTTTTGAGTTTTCTTAAAAATGCCAAAAGTAAGAAGACCCCCCTCTTTGTACTATTTTCGGAAATTTTTGAAAAATTAATTCGACCCGATTCGTTTGATATTAAGTTTATTTATAGAAAAAATAACGCTGAATCGACTTAAATAGCCCGCACTTTTATATTCAAAGATATAAACAGCATTTGAGAGATTTTTGAGTTTTCTTAAAAATGCCAAAAGTAAGAAGACCCCCCTCTTTGTACTATTTTCGGAAATTTTTGAAGAATTAATTCGCCCCGATTCGTTTGATATTAAGTTTATTTATAGAAAAAATAACGCTGAATCGACTTAAATAGCCCGCACTTTTATATTCAAAGATATAAACAGCATTTGAGAGATTTTTGAGTTTTCTTAAAAATGCCAAAAGTAAGAAGACCCCCCTCTTTGTACTATTTTCGGAAATTTTTGAAAAATTAATTCGACCCGATTCGTTTGATATTAAGTTTATTTAAAGAAAAAATAACGCTGAATCGACTTAAATAGTCCGCACTTTTATATTCAAAGATATAAACAGCATTTGAGAGATTTTTGAGTTTTCTTAAAAATGCCAAAAGTAAGAAGACCCCCCTCTTTGTACTATTTTCGGAAATTTTTGAAAAATTAATTCGACCCGATTCGTTTGATATTAAGTTTATTTATAGAAAAAATAACGCTGAATCGACTTAAATAGCCCGCACTTTTATATTCAAAGATATAAACAGCATTTGAGAGATTTTTGAGTTTTCTTAAAAATGCCAAAAGTAAGAAGACCCCCCTCTTTGTACTATTTTCGGAAATTTTTGAAAAATTAATTCGACCCGATTCGTTTGATTTTAAGTTTATTTATAGAAAAAATAACGCTGAATCGACTTAAATAGCCCGCACTTTTATATTCAAAAATATAAACAGCATTTGAGAGATTTTTGAGTTTTCTTAAAAATGCCAAAAGTAAGAAGACCCCCCTCTTTGTACTATTTTCGGAAATTTTTGAAAAATTAATTCGACCCGATTCGTTTGATATTAAGTTTATTTATAGAAAAAATAACGCTGAATCGACTTAAATAGCCCGCACTTTTATATTCAAAGATATAAACAGCATTTGAGAGATTTTTGAGGTTTCTTAAAAATGCCAAAAGCAAGAAGACCCCCTCTTTGTACTATTTTCGGAAATTTTTGAAAAATTAATTCGACCCGATTCGTTTGATTTTAAGTTTATTTATAGAAAAAATAACGCTGAATCGACTTAAATAGCCCGCACTTTTATATTCAAAAATATAAACAGCATTTGAGAGATTTTTGAGTTTTCTTAAAAATGCCAAAAGTAAGAAGACCCCCCTCTTTGTACTATTTTCGGAAATTTTTGAAAAATTAATTCGACCCGATTCGTTTGATATTAAGTTTATTTATAGAAAAAATAACGCTGAATCGACTTAAATAGCCCGCACTTTTATATTCAAAGATATAAACAGCATTTGAGAGATTTTTGAGGTTTCTTAAAAATGCCAAAAGAGAAGACCCCCCTCTTTGTACTATTTTCGGAAATTTTTGAAAAATTAATTCGACCCGATTCGTTTGATATTAAGTTTATTTATAGAAAAAATAACGCTGAATCGACTTAAATAGCCCGCACTTTTATATTCAAAGATATAAACAGCGTTTGAGAGATTTTTGAGTTTTCTTAAAAATGCCAAAAGTAAGAAGACCCCCCTCTTTGTACTATTTTCGGAAATTTTTGAAAAATTAATTAGACCCGATTCGTTTGATTTTAAGTTTATTTATAGAAAAAATAACGCTGAATCGACTTAAATAGCCCGCACTTTTATATTCAAAAATATAAACAGCATTTGAGAGATTTTTGAGTTTTCTTAAAAATGCCAAAAGTAAGAAGACCCCCCTCTTTGTAGTATTTTCGGAAATTTTTGAAAAATTAATTCGACCCGATTCGTTTGATATTAAGTTTATTTATAGAAAAAATAACGCTGAATCGACATAAATAGTCCGCACTTTTATATTCAAAGATATAAACAGCATTTGAGAGATTTTTGAGTTTTCTTAAAAATGCCAAAAGTAAGAAGACCCCCCTCTTTGTACTAGTTTCGGAAATTTTTGAAAAATTAATTCGACCCGATTCGTTTGATATTAAGTTTATTTAAAGAAAAAATAACGCTGAATCGACTTAAATAGTCCGCACTTTTATATTCAAAGATATAAACAGCATTTGAGAGATTTTTGAGTTTTCTTAAAAATGCCAAAAGTAAGAAGACCCCCCTCTTTGTACTATTTTCGGAAATTTTTGAAAAATTAATTCGCCCCGATTCGTTTGATATTAAGTTTATTTATAGAAAAATTAACGCTGAATCGACTTAAATAGCCCGCACTTTTATATTCAAAGATATAAACAGCATTTGAGAGATTTTTGAGTTTTCTTAAAAATGCCAAAAGTAAGAAGACCCCCCTCTTTGTACTATTTTCGGAAATTTTTGAAAAATTAATTCGCCCCGATTCGTTTGATATTAAGTTTATTTATAGAAAAAATAACGCTGAATTGACTTAAATAGCCCGCACTTTTATATTCAAAGATATAAACAGCATTTGAGAGATTTTTGAGTTTTCTTAAAAATGCCAATAGTAAGAAGACCCCCCTCTTTGTACTATTTTCGAAAATTTTTGAAAAATTATTTCGACCCGATTCGTTTGATATTAAATTTATTTATAGAAAAAATAACGCTGAATCGACTTATATAGCCCGCACTTTTATATTCAAAGATATAAACAGCATTTGAGAGATTTTTGAGTTTTCTTAAAAATGCCAAAAGTAAGAAGACCCCCCTCTTTGTACTATTTTCGGAAATTTTTGAAGAATTAATTCGCCCCGATTCGTTTGATATTAAGTTTATTTATAGAAAAAATAACGCTGAATCGACTTAAATAGCCCGCACTTTTATATTCAAAGATATAAACAGCATTTGAGAGATTTTTGAGTTTTCTTAAAAATGCCAAAAGTAAGAAGACCCCCCTCTTTGTACTATTTTCGGAAATTTTTGAAAAATTAATTCGACCCGATTCGTTTGATATTAAGTTTATTTAAAGAAAAAATAACGCTGAATCGACTTAAATAGTCCGCACTTTTATATTCAAAGATATAAACAGCATTTGAGAGATTTTTGAGTTTTCTTAAAAATGCCAAAAGTAAGAAGACCCCCCTCTTTGTACTATTTTCGGAAATTTTTGAAAAATTAATTCGACCCGATTCGTTTGATATTAAGTTTATTTATAGAAAAAATAACGCTGAATCGACTTAAATAGCCCGCACTTTTATATTCAAAGATATAAACAGCATTTGAGAGATTTTTGAGTTTTCTTAAAAATGCCTAAAGTAAGAAAACCCCCCTCTTTGTACTATTTTCGGAAATTTTTGAAAAATTAATTCGACCCGATTCGTTTGATATTAAGTTTATTTATAGAAAAAATAACGCTGAATCGACTTAAATAGCCCGCACTTTTATATTCAAAGATATAAACAGCATTTGAGAGATTTTTGAGTTTTCTTAAAAATGCCAAAAGTAAGAAGACCACCCTCTTTGTACTATTTTCGGAAATTTTTGAAAAATAATTCGACCCGATTCGTTTGATATTAAGTTTATTTATAGAAAAAATAACGCTGAATCGACTTAAATAGCCCGCACTTTTATATTCAAAGATATGAACAGCATTTGAGAGATTTTTGAGTTTTCTTAAAAATGCCAAAAGTAAGAAGACCCCCCTCTTTGTACTATTTTCGGAAATTTTTGAAAAATTAATTCGACCCGATTCGTTTGATATTAAGTTTATTTAAAGAAATAATAACGCTGAATCGACTTAAATAGTCCGCACTTTTATATTCAAAGATATAAACAGCGTTTGAGAGATTTTTGAGTTTTCTTAAAAATGCCAAAAGTAAGAAGACCCCCCTCTTTGTACTATTTTCGGAAATTTTTGAAAAATTAATTCGACCCGATTCGTTTGATTTTAAGTTTATTTATAGAAAAAATAACGCTGAATCGACTTAAATAGCCCGCACTTTTATATTAAAAAATATAAACAGCATTTGAGAGATTTTTGAGTTTTCTTAAAAATGCCAAAAGTAAGAAGACCCCCCTCTTTGTACTATTTTCGGAAATTTTTGAAAAATTAATTCGACCCGATTCGTTTGATATTAAGTTTATTTATAGAAAAAATAACGCTGAATCGACTTAAATAGCCCGCACTTTTATATTCAAAGATATAAACAGCGTTTGAGAGATTTTTGAGTTTTCTTAAAAATGCCAAAAGTAAGAAGACCCCCCTCTTTGTACTATTTTCGGAAATTTTTGAAAAATTAATTCGACCCGATTCGTTTGATATTAAGTTTATTTATAGAAAAAATAACGCTGAATCGACTTAAATAGCCCGCACTTTTATATTCAAAGATATAAACAGCATTTGAGAGATTTTTGAGTTTTCTTAAAAATGCCAAAAGTAAGAAGACCCCCCTCTTTGTACTATTTTCGGAAATTTTTGAAAAATTAATTCGACCCGATTCGTTTGATATTAAGTTTATTTATAGAAAAAATAACGCTGAATCGACTTAAATAGCCCGCACTTTTATATTCAAAGATATAAACAGCGTTTGAGAGATTTTTGAGTTTTCTTAAAAATGCCAAAAGTAAGAAGACCCCCCTCTTTGTACTATTTTCGGAAATTTTTGAAAAATTAATTCGACCCGATTCGTTTGATTTTAAGTTTATTTATAGAAAAAATAACGCTGAATCGACTTAAATAGCCCGCACTTTTATATTAAAAAATATAAACAGCGTTTGAGAGATTTTTGAGTTTTCTTAAAAATGCCAAAAGTAAGAAGACCCCCCTCTTTGTACTATTTTCGGAAATTTTTGAAAAATTAATTCGACCCGATTCGTTTGATTTTAAGTTTATTTATAGAAAAAATAACGCTGAATCGACTTAAATAGCCCGCACTTTTATATTCAAAGATATAAACAGCATTTGAGAGATTTTTGAGTTTTCTTAAAAATGCCAAAAGTAAGAAGACCCCCCTCTTTGTACTATTTTCGGAAATTTTTGAAAAATTAATTCGACCCGATTCGTTTGATATTAAGTTTATTTATAGAAAAAATAACGCTGAATCGACATAAATAGTCCGCACTTTTATATTCAAAGATATAAACAGCATTTGAGAGATTTTTGAGTTTTCTTAAAAATGCCAAAAGTAAGAAGACCCCCCTCTTTGTACTATTTTCGGAAATTTTTTAAAAATTAATTCGACCCGATTCGTTTGATATTAAGTTTATTTATAGAAAAAATAACGCTGAATCGACTTAAATAGCCCGCACTTTTATATTCAAAGATATAAACAGCATTTGAGAGATTTTTGAGGTTTCTTAAAAATGCCAAAAGCAAGAAGACCCCCCTCTTTGTACTATTTTCGGAAATTTTTGAAAAATTAATTCGACCCGATTCGTTTGATATTAAGTTTATTTATAGAAAAAATAACGCTGAATCGACTTAAATAGCCCGCACTTTTATATTCAAAGATATAAACAGCGTTTGAGAGATTTTTGAGTTTTCTTAAAAATGCCAAAAGTAAGAAGACCCCCCTCTTTGTACTATTTTCGGAAATTTTTGAAAAATTAATTCGACCCGATTCGTTTGATTTTAAGTTTATTTATAGAAAAAATAACGCTGAATCGACTTAAATAGCGCCCACTTTTATATTCAAAAATATAAACAGCATTTGAGAGATTTTTGAGTTTTCTTAAAAATGCCAAAAGTAAGAAGACCCCCCTCTTTGTACTATTTTCGGAAATTTTTGAAAAATAATTCGACCCGATTCGTTTGATATTAAGTTTATTTATAGAAAAAATAACGCTGAATCGACATAAATAGTCTGCACTTTTATATTCAAAGATATAAACAGCATTTGAGAGATTTTTGAGTTTTCTTAAAAATGCCAAAAGTAAGAAGACCCCCCTCTTTGTACTATTTTCGGAAATTTTTGAAAAATTAATTCGACCCGATTCGTTTGATATTAAGTTTATTTATAGAAAAAATAACGCTGAATCGACTTAAATAGCCCGCACTTTTATATTCAAAGATATAAACAGCATTTGAGAGATTTTTGAGTTTTCTTAAAAATGCCAAAAGTAAGAAGACCCCCCTCCTTGTACTATTTTCGGAAATTTTTGAAAAATTAATTCGACCCGATTCGTTTGATATTAAGTTTATTTAAAGAAAAAATAACGCTGAATCGACTTAAATAGTCCGCACTTTTATATTCAAAGATATAAACAGCATTTGAGAGATTTTTGAGCTTTCTTAAAAATGCCAAAAGTAAGAAGACCCCCCTCTTTGTACTATTTTCGGAAATTTTTGAAAAATTAATTCGACCCGATTCGTTTGATATTAAGTTTATTTATAGA
>JBDIXK010000177.1:0-15728 GCA_039654895.1 Mongoloraphidia duomilia
TTTTCATACTTTCAATTAAAAATATTACACTAACTTTAAATAGGTATGCCTAAACCTGACTAAAGTTTAAATTTAAAAATCGAAGACAATCATAATTTCTATCTTTTACAACAGACTTTGTTGAAATTTATATCATAATGGGATTAAACAATAAAAAATGACTGGTTGAAATGAATTTCAGTCTAAGAAGGGAAGTTCCCACTAGGAAGGGATTTTTCAAAATTCAACCCCTAAGGGGGTCAAACGGGAGTGCAGGGTTTTTTGACTAATCAAATTAATAAATTCTAATTCTATTATCTATACCTGCGGTTAGCTTCAATGTAATATTTCTCTGCATCATCGAAATCTTTGAAGAATGCAGAAATTTCTGCTTTCCTAATATTTTGGTTTCGTACGATATTTATTATTTTAACAAACTGAATACCAAATAGATTTTGACAACGAACATATGCTGCTTCAGCTGTCACTAAGTCCAATTGTTTTAGCGCCGATTCTGCTAGTAGTCGCCTATAAATCAAGAAAACTAGATTATTAGTAGACGCTCTCCAATTGAAGTTAGAATTGCTGCTACAACAAGTTAACAACTATACCACAATCTAGGATGAGGATTGTCTTCGACAAACTGATTTGCTTCTTTAAGACCAACTTTGTTTAACAATTGTCTCGTATCACGAAGTGATTTGACTTCTATATTCAAAAGGAGATCTTTGTGTAACCGATCAGGATTTTCAATTACATCATCCAACAAAACCGAGTTGATTTCTAAATCCTAAAACATTTTGAAGTCGTAACAAATGTATGTATCTTGAGACAAATATAAAGTGACCAAATCCTGAATATCAAAAAGCGGGACAAGGTCTATAAAAACCCGGCGCAGGCAACCGTTGGGTTCCACGCCCAAAAAAGCCTTAAACGCGCTAGAAACACCCAAAAACTCGCTAAAAACCCCCAAAAACTCGCTATAAACCCCCAAAAACTCTCTAGAAATACCCAAAAACTCACTAGAAACCCCCAAAAACTCGCTGTTGTTTATCATTTCTTCATACCAACTACCCTTTAATTCAAAGGAAAATTATTAATATTGTGACGGTACGTGCTAGTACCACCCCTAAAAACCACGACAGTGTAGTGAAATAGTGCTTTTTGTTTTGTGTTTAAAAAATTAAAGGTGAACCAGACATTCGTGTATTTATATTTTTTAACCGAACCGTCGTAGATACGAGAGTGGATATTATTTTTGTCGACACCACGATGATTTAATCTGTGTTTTATATGTGACACTAGACAAAGTGATAGCTACATTACCGACCTGCCCTCGCTTTGTAACTCTGTATGTCGCGCGAGTGACAGTTACAAAGCGTACCCGATTTATTGTAAAGATCGATGTATGATTACTGTATATTTTTTTGTATTGTTTTATTGTGAATACGATCACGCATTTGATGTATTTTTGCTTTATACACTTATCATATAATTTCACGGATTCCAAGGAATCATTTATGTCCGTTGGACGATTGTCATAACTTGCTAATGCTATGTTTATTTATTTTTGCTTTATACGCTTCCCGTATAATTTCACGGATTCTAAGTAATCATTTGTGTCCCTTGGATAATTTTTGTTATCTGCTGGTTATATGCTCTGATTGTATTTCTGTACTTTTATGTGTAAATATTCTCAATTTATTTTGTAAATAAATAGACAAGGAAAATACGCCAGAATCTTTTTATTTATTTTATTTTTATTTTTAATTGTCGTGCGTGCTAGAACCCTGGCTCCGACGAGCAGGTCCATCCCGACGCAACAAAAACGACAACCGTCGCAACATAAAAAATTACAAGGCAAATATCTTTAAAGGACTCATGTTTTTCTAAAAAATATAGGTACCTAGTGATTTACCTTATAAAACATCCACACAATTATGACGCCATTTTTATCGCTTGTCGTCAGTTTCTGGTGCTTTTCGTTCCATACCACCACTTGAACAGGTTCAGAATGGCCTTCTAAAGTTAAGTTCATAGATAAATTGCTCGAAGCACCGCCTAAAAAAATATAAATGAACTTATCATATGAAAGCAAATGCCAATAAATTCTCAAATCATCGGGCAGTTTATTTAGTTGTCATTTTTGTCAGCCGACCGATCAGAAAACAAATGCTGAAACAGGGATCATTTCCATTTGGTAAGATTACAGGGCTGAACTATGATGTTACAGAAAACTAAGCAAAATTTTTGAAAATTATCCTTAGAAATTTATTAATTATTGGTAAAAAATACTTTTTCTAAAATTTTTAACAGGTCCTGTTTACAAATGAATTAGCTCTTTTAATAATTTTTCAGTCATAGAAAACGCCAATTTTTAATCCCACACCACACATGGTTCTTGAGTAGGGTCAGAGTTTCGCTAAGGATCAGGGGTCATTTTCGCGAGGAATGCGGTGACAGTTTCTGGAGACGTGCGGCCGTACCCCTTGACAAATTCTGATCCTGCACCTCTCCCGAAACTCTGCCCCCCACCATCCGAGAAACTATTTTTTATTATTTTTAATACAAGTTTTTCTGATTTTCAAAATTTCATGAATTTCGTTTTATAAATTTAAAATTTCCAAATATGACTACTCCCAAATTTTTTACTCGCACTAACATGGCATCAAAATTTGCATTTTTTCGTTCAATTAATCTTATTGCATAATATTCAAAGAAGTGTTAAATATGATCACAGTGTGTTTTGGTTCGATTCAGTCAAAAATACGAAAAATAGAAACTACCACTTATCGTACTTACTCTAGCCCGAAAAAGTTTGTGTCTATATATATAAACGTATATTCGTTTATAATTTAAAAAGTCACCGAGCCGATTTGGATTAGCACTTTTCCTGAGAGGTTTTAAGCTATAGTACATCAAAGAACGGATATTTTATACGGTTAACGGTTTAGATTGGAAAATGTAATTACCTGCTCCAAGCTTCAATACTTTTAGTAAACCATCGTCACCACCAACTGCAACATATCCTTCTGACTTATTCCAGCTTATACATTTTATTTGCGTATTATTCGGTATAGCAATCTGAAATCATATTCGTATTATAATTTAACTATTAGCAATTTTCGTACGCGTAAACGCACCTTAACATTACTTTTCTTGGTGTTGTTAAGCCTTAGAAATGTTTAAAAATATTTAACTAAGCAAAACTGAATTTTGTCTTTTGACTACGCCATAACACTTTAAACAATGTTATGGACTTCCGGCACGGCAGATGTCGGCTAGAAATTCCGGGATAAAACTGGACTGAACCTAAGCTTTCCAAAACGAAGTTCACCAAATCATATTATTTACATTTATTAGAACGACGGATATCATAAACGTCACAATAATGTGTTGTTTTAATATTTGACAGGTGAAAATGGCTAACCTGTTCAAAAAATCTCAGCGGGCTTAACGCTCTTAAAAACTACTACAACATCGACGATAAAACTCGTTAACGCCATCGCGTAAACATAGCAAATAATTACTTACTTTTTTGCTCAGATATACAAGCATTTTTCCTGCTTTAAATTATTTTTGGAACCGGCATTGAGAACTTTTATTATTATTCAATCAAAGACGTTAAAGGAAAAGGATTTCAATACAGCGTGAAGTTAGTTACATAGTGATGTAGTTTGTGACTGTTCGTCAATAGGTGGCGAAAATTAAAGGCGAAGTGACAGTGATACCATTACGAAGTGCTGTAGCCGGCAATTCATAATAGTAATTTTGTGGCTCTTCTTGTGCTAAGTACTTTTTGTGGTTTATTGAAAAAAATTCAATAATTCAGGTAAGTTATCTATTTTTTATATTATTTGTTCAATTTATTATTATTTTCTGATATAAATTGTCTTAATGTGATTAATTTTATATTTTAGAATGTCTGGGGCACTGACAAAACTCCCAGGCCCATTAAGATATTTCGGCAGAAGAGAATTACATTTTGGCAAAAGACAAGCTGAACAGGCCTCTGTTTGGATTCCGTCACTCTCCGTTTTTGGATTAGGCGGTATTTCATTGTGTTTATATTTCACTGATTGGAAATTGGTCCTTCAATATTTACCCTATTACAACGGCAAATTCCCACCAGAAGAAAAATAAATGTAATTATAGATGAAATAATATTGTACTTGTAGATTCTGACTGTAAAAATAAACTTCGATACATTTTAATGTATAAATCCTTTAAAATAGCTGTGTGACCCCTTTACGTAATAATGCAAATATAGGTTAGGTTGGCAGGTTCGTTTCCAACATTAAACTGTCGAACTAACATGGGTATTACATCCAAAAGAACCCTAATTTTTTTGGAACAAGAAATTTACAGCAAGTGTTTCAATATTATTAAAATTAAAAATATACATTGCAGAATTTATAATGCATTTGATACTTAATATTATATCGCAATTAAAAGCAAAGTGGATGACATCTTGTGTTCGAATCCGAAGTAGTCGTATAATGTCATAATATATCTCATTTGACTCAAATCAACGTATTTATAAATATCAATAATGTATGTTAACGCTCGATCTGACATTGTTGGCAATTGGCATATAAATATAAGCTCATTAATTTTTCTTTCACAATCATAATTTCGTCCGAAGTGCTGACACCTACATTCATTTTAAGTACGAATTCAAATTAAACACTTATAATAGTTTAAGAATTTGATAGTAGATGCTAAATTTTTATACAAAAATGACTTAGTCTACTTGAAAATAAATGTTCGGAAATAATAATGGTTTATAAATAATTAGAGATGGGCGGTCCAGTTCAGTGGCGGACTAAGCCCGTCGGAGGCCCGGTACGGCAGCACTAAATGAGGCCCTTGGTCTGCTTAGAAATTGTTGTAGTGTAAATTTCGTCAAAAATGAATAATATAGATGTACTTAATGGCTGACAAAAGAATTAAATATTATAATAAACTACCTACCTACGTTTATACATATTTTGTATACGTCCAAACTCCAAACTGCCTCTTACTTACTAAACATATTTTGGCCTTGTTTGGGATTTCATTAAAAAGGACTTGTCGAGATTTGGAGGCCCCCCAGTATCAGAGGCCCGGGCCGAGCCCCCCCCCCCTAGTCCAGCTCTTTTTAACCGACTTCAAAAAAAGGAGAGGTTCTCAAGTCGACGCGTGTATTTTTTTTCCTTTTTTTATGTATGACCATACATAACTTTTTACAGATTAGTCAGATGTTGATGATATAAATTTTACTTAAATCGGTTCAGTAGTTCGGCTGATTTCAATAAAAGTTATTAACGGCTTGTGATTCCGTTAAGGTAAATGTTACTTTTTGACACATCATACAGCGTAAGAAATCGGTTAAAAATGTTTGTAGAAGTGATCTATTGGCAAGCGACTAAACTACGTATTGTACTAAAGCCACTAAAAAGTAAAAAATAAAAAACTTTTTAGCAAAAAAAAATCTCCTTCAAAAAAGCTACTAAAAAGAGGAAAATAATAAAACTTTGAGGTCTGCGCCAATTTAATAAAATATGTCTGTTAAAAAGAAGATATTAATCGCTATACCTACTATACTTTTTAACCGACTTTTATATTTTATTAAATTGGCGCAGACCTCAAAGTTTTATTATTTTCCTCTTTTCAGTGGCTTTTTTTGAAGGAGGTTCAATTTTTTTACTGTTCAGGGTCGAGTCAACAAAGATGACGCTGTCAGGTTGTATAGGTATTATTTATTTACCGTAATCACAGTAACTACTAGCGATCATTTTACCTCATTCTTACTTATTGTTTTATATATCGATCTCTGCGGAATAACAGACCAGTCATCCGAAAACTTTTGAATATTTTTGATTATCCTTTAATTTTTTGAAGCTATGCTTCTATAGCGCCTATAGAAGCATAGCCAGAAATCGTCTAACGCGCCGTTAGACGATTTCTGGCAGGGGGTAAACTTATAGGTTCGCGTCACGGTGCGTGACGCGTCACGCTCATGTTATTAAAAGTATATCTATAGCTATGGCCAGCGCTGAAAGTAAGATACTGGCGCACGCGCAGTGGCCTATGTACACATATATGCACCAACAGAATTTTATAGGACACAAAAAAATAAAATGAATGCAGATTTCAAAATAGCGGCCATATGTACCTACTTTTGTAAAAATTATCCGATCTTTTTGAAAATTGATATTTAAAAGTTTTATAGGACACAAAAAAATAAAATGGCGTCAGATTTAAAAATGGCGGCCATATGTACTTTTGTAAAAATTATCCGATCTTTTTGAAAATTGATATTTAAAAATTTTATAGGACACAAAAAAAATAAAATGGCGGCCATATGTACCTACTTTTGTAAAAATTATTCGATCTTTTTGAAAATTGATATTTAAGAGTTTTATAGGACACAAAAAAATAAAATGGCGTCAGATTTCAAAATGGTGGCCACAAGTACTTTTGTAAAAATTATGCGATCTTTTTGAAAATTGATATTTAAGAATTTTATAGAACACAAAAAAATAAAATTGCATCAGATTTCAAAATGGTGGTCAAATAATAACTTTTCAATTGTATTGTCTATATAGCTTTGATAAATTCGGTTTTATATACAATGCGTAAAAAGCATAGCTTCTGTCGAGTGTCCCATATGAGACGTCTTGACTTTTTTTTAAATTAGGTGTATGTTAAAATATGATTGTCCAAATAAGGGTTAAGCCCAGAGCTGAACTGTTGATTATACAATATGAACGTGGATATTTGAGGCCGGTGCTTAAATTTCCCCTTAAAATTAAATTACTGTGATTATCTTCATAAAATGTCATGCCTTCACTAATTATACGCTGACTTGCTAATTGAATTTTAAATCTATTTAATCTTACCTACCTATATTAGGTACGACTAGGTATCTAGTTTGCTGTACCTACCTCAAGTTATTTTATCGACAAAATTATTGGTAATAGATATTTTACAATACCTTATAATATAAAAAAACGCGTCGTCTGTTAAATTAATTAAGAATAAAAATAAAATTGGATAAACTGTATGTTTGTTTTGCAAAACTAATTCATATTTTTAATTAACTACGAAATTTTCGTAATTTTTTAAAATTTATGAAAAGTATTTTTGCGCAAATTAAAAAATCTCTCAAAATTTAATCAAATTAGGAATGCTGATGAAGAATTGCTTAGTGATTTTTATTTTCAGATTTGTAAAAAAATATGACTACATGTTTGTAAATTTTGTAAAAAAAATACTAGCATAGATGTCAAGGTACAATTTGGAAAATTTCTCAGTATTCTTGCAATATTCAATTGCAAGTTATACGTTTATTTCTTAATATGTGCTTGATTTTATTTTTTCCGCCAGAATTGTCATTTTTAGGGTTCCGTACCGGAACCCTATTACTAAGCCTACGCCGTCTGTCTGTCCTATCTTTAAAAGGCTGTATCTTTTGAACCGTAATATAGGTAGCCGGTTGAAATTTTTACAGAATGTGTTATTATGGCGGATACCCTAACAAATAATAAAAAACAAACAAAAAGTAAAAACTAACGAGGGTTCCAATACAAAAAAAAACTTGTTTTTTCAGCGTTCTTTTATTTTTGCTCTATCGTAAAAACGGAACACATACAAGCATGAAACTTGGTGTGATTATATAGTGAAAACAACAAATAATAAAAACAGAACAAAAACTTGTTTTTTCAACGTTTTTTTTTTGCTCTGTCGTATATACTGTTAATAGACTGTAGACTTATAGTACAGACAGTATACTCAACGTAATGGTTAGTGCATTCGCATGTCACTACGAAGGCCTGGGTTCAAATTCAACTGACGATAAGTGATTGTTTTTGATGTGAAACATCTTATGTCGGGCAGTGAACTGCCGCGTGAGGGGAAATATGCAACGACATTTCTGGTCCGCTCCTTCGCTGCTGTTCTCCCCACCACTGCGGCACTCTCTCTCTCTCTCTCTCTCGGCTTCCGCGCGCTCGGGCACGGGAAGAGAGAGAGAGTATACATACGAACGTACTGTAAAGCAAAAGTATATGTATTCGCTGTGTATTTAGTTGCGTTTCTGGCTCAGGCGTGCTCAAACGCCGCAACCGCGTGTGTTACAGTGCAGTATATAGGATTACGTCAGCATAACAGTTAGTTGCTGGTTTTGAAAAAATATATATTACTACATAGAGAATACCACCGAGCTCAATAACATTTTCTTTAATGTTTCACATCTGTCGGGGGTCCCGAGACGCACACCCTTTTTTTTATATATTATAAGTATATATAATGTACCTAAAGAATTTGGAATTTTTTACTATAAAAATTAATTCAATTAAATTTGATATGGAAACATTTTGAAACACTTAAAAGAACAAAATAAAATATAAGTAAAAAAAAACTTTTTTTTGAAGTACGGAACCCTTGATGCGCGAGTCTGACTCGCACTTGGCCGGTTTTTTAACAATTATATTTATAATTTACATACGTACTTTAACATGTTAAAATGCACTTTGCAAATAGTTTCGTCTGCTTTCAAGTGTCAAACATAATATTATTTAAATCTGTTAAACAGTGTTACTGAAGTCTGAACTTGACAAATAATCCTTTGCGAAGGTGTTGTACTGATTTGTGTATGTATATGTGTGTTCGGACACAACATTTTATATTCTTTTTCGTTTTTACGATCAATAGCTTAATGGATTAAAATACAATGCCAATATTCGGAATAATTTTATAGTTTCTTTATTAAATCAGACTTCAACAAACATATTATAGTCGACTCTTTTTAAATCGGTAACTCTTAACTCAAATAATATTATCTAAACTAGCGGGGGGGGGGGGAGATTCTCGCGGGGGATAATAAATTAACAATATACTAAATATACATGAGCGGAGCAATGGGTGACCGCTATTAAATCATAATTTCATACCACCCTGGCCCGCTATAAATCATAAATTCATAGCACCCGGGCGAAGCCGGACTGGGCCGCTAGTCATTAACAGTGGCGGCTCCTCTTTAAGTGCGTTCGTGCACCGCACTGCCAGTTGAAATGCAAACGCAACGCAAAATTAAAAAAAATAAATTTATGAATGATTTACTTATGAAAAACGGTGACACAGTATTCACCTACACAGAATCAAATATTATAATCGATTATTCATGCTTCGTGAGATCAATAATCAGCATTGAAATATTGAACAAAATATCTGCTGAGTGCGGATCTGTTGTAGGTATTTGAAATTTCACCCCCACCCAAGAGCGTGCACTTTTATAAGCGCACGAAATAAGTAGCATTGTTCAAATGTAAAATTAGACAAGAATAGTAAAACCGTGAGACAGATATATTTACGTACTTTGATATAAGCGCACGTAGCGCGCCGACCGAAAATAGACGAAATACACCAAAACAGCTTCGTACGTACAGTCATCCGTCACGTCTGGGTACCTATTGTGTAACTCATTTCTAGTGATATCACTAAAGTGAGATTGTTCACGCGAATATGCATTTTTCGCACTAGTGAAATAGAACCATTTAACGTGAATTTATTCGCCATCGAATTTGTCAGTGAAACGTGAAATATTTCACGTTTCACTGACAAATTCGATGGCGAATAAATTCACGTTAAATGGTTCTATTTCACTAGTGCGAAAAATGCATATTCGCGTGAACAATCTCACTTTAGTGATATCACTAGAAATGAGTTACACAATAGGTACCCTGAAGTTTTTATAATATCAAGTTAGGGTGCGTTCACTTGGCGAGCATTGCGCCCACTACGCTCACGTCTTATGGCCGCGCTTATTACGTTTGGTTGTTGTAGGAATTGCGATCGCACTTTCCCGGGTTTTTTTTTAATAAAATTCAGTAATTTTATTAAATTTTGTGATTTGTAAAAACATTTTGTGCTGAAGGTTGATAAATTGTTAATATAATCAAGCTGTATTATAGATATCAATAAAATTGTGATTTGATTTTCTTCGACAATAAACTAACCTAAAAATTTTATAAAAATAATAATTACGTATATTTTCATAAACAAAAATGAGTAGCATTGGAAGTGTAGAATATATAAAAAATAATCGATCGACCTATGAAGACAAAATACGGTTAAAACAATTAGGCCCACCTCGATCAATTATGACAATTAAACAAACATGTAAATAAAAAAAAGGAATTTACGCGTTCATTTAAACAAGAATTGTATGAAAGCATCGTGGTTCTGTGAATGTGAATTTAATGTTTTTTTGAGTTTTCCGTGCTTAATTTTTGACGGTAAAGCAACGTGGACTCAAAAAGGCGTTAACGATTTGATTCATTTATCCGAAAAAATAAAAAAGCACGGTTCTTCTCAAATTCATTTGCATATTGTTATGCAGTTAGTTTGTTGTCGGTTCTATTGATACAAGTCAACAATAAAAATCTGACGATGTTCTAAAATAAAGCAACATTTACATAGCCAGCTTTGTTGTAGAAAGTGAGAGGTGTTTTTCTACGCTGCAAAGAATGCTATCCATTGAAAAGTGTTTAATTCATTCAATGCCGGATTTTAATCAACAAGTGATAGAGGTTTTCTCTCATCAGAAGCAACGTAGAATAGATCTTCTTTATAAATAAGGTTTGTTTTTCTCTTAATTACATAATATATATAAGTATAATATGTAAAAATGTTATATTCAATACAATATTAGGTATTAGGCGCACTGCCAAAATTATTGACCACCGGCCGCCACTGGTCATTAATAATTAGGAATGTTACGGATACCGAATTGTTCAAGCTTTAGGAGTAATTATTGCGGTCCATAGTGTCAAAAGGTTACAATAATAATTTATAAAGTCAAATTTTTAATACGTTCGTAAATAAAAGTTTTTCCCATATTATGCACACTTTCTGGACCTCACTGTATGTAAATTATTATTTTATTTATTTATTGTAGATTATAGACGCGTCTACATCTTAGGTCATTAGCGTCTTAAATACATTAAATAACAATTCTCTTAAAACTAAATGACATCACAAAACATCCATGAGCGGAGGTGGGATTTGAACCCACGACAGTGTGATCCAAAGGCCGCTACGCTAACCGTTACACCACACAGTCCTCTGTAAATTATTATCTAAGTCGAAGAACGTCTTTTGGCATACATATTTTACGTGCTTTGTAGGTAAATTTAATACTGACGTTGATGACGCAATGTTACTGTTGACCAAATGCAGTCGCGTCAATACAGAAAAAATCTGATTCTTTTTTTGTCAAATAAATCATTTATAACATCATATTAATTCAATGTTTTTGAATATCTACTCATATTTCTGACATTAGTCACAGGTCCCAGGTTATTCACATATACGACATTACTTTATGTATGTATATGTTTGAAAATATTTCATGGTTATTATGTGGCATATCTTCTTATTTTTATAAAAGGGATAAATGAATTCCAACACCTAAAGAAGTCAACTTAGTTCCACTTTTCATAACAATGTCCTAGGTTTCAGGAACAGTCTTTACAATGCAGTTGAATCTAAATATACAAATATAAGATTATAAAATGAAATTCGTCGTAGTAAATCCATAATCTGTGGTCAAAAAACGAAGTAACTTATGTTATATTTTGGTAAACTGGCGAATTTATAAACCGTTTTGAATGTAATTTGAAATTAGATCAAAAATTTACAAACGACGTAGAACTAGAAAAATTCTATCGGATAGTATAAAAAAATACAAAGTGCCATTTTGCCTTGTAACCATGCAATTGGGTGTCATTATTTTTTATAGCTGTTATCATTTGATCTTGTTTCCATCTTTTATGTTTGATTTTTACGCAGTAGGGTTTTTTGTTTTTTTAATAAATTTTTTATTTCCTTCCTTTTAGTTGAATCTACTGATCAAGCCTTTTAATTTGACACCCCACACACAAGGTTTTACCGATTTTTTGCGTACTGACAAAATGGCGTCTAGCGCCCGCCATATTGAATTTTCCGTGACGTCACGTACCCTATTTGAAATGTCAACGAAACCTTTCTTTTATTTTGATTTTGATACCTATATCAATGTATTTAGAAGGAAAATTACTTTTGCATTCTGACAAAATGGCGTCTAGCGTCCGCCACATTGAGTTTTCCGTGACGTCATATACCCTATGTCACTCTGGGGATTCAGACGAATCTAATGACACCTCATTTTTCAAAATCCGTCAAGCCGTTTAGGCTACAGAACGTGATAAAGAAATATACATACATACATACACTCGAAAAACAATACCCTCCTTCTGGCGCAGTCGGGTAAAAAGGACCCTAGCTTGATCTAAGCTTTTTTTAACTAGCTTTACATATTAGTATAAACAAAAGTTCTTTTTTTCATTTATTCTATATAGGTAGAATTGTAGTTCTAACCAATAGAAACACTGAAAAGAAGCTGTGCCTAAACAGCATGACGTGAAATCAGGGAATCCTAAAAACCGAACAAAGAGAATTTGGTTAAAAATTATTGTAATTTTATGGAAATAAATTTTTCGTCTGACACTAAACTATTTTTGAACGTTTCGAATTTAAGTATTATTTGATTTTATTTGCGGAAACAGTTCAGTTCTATATTGTTGTACAGTCCGTAATAAGATGAAATACCATCTTCAAACAATTCGGACGTAAAGGTGTTGAGGTAATTTATTTTTTCCATTCATCTTGTACCGGCGGCATGTTTTCAAAAGTCGTTAATGGCTAAATGCATGCGCACTAGCTAGGATACGTTACGATAATATGCAAGCATGTAAGGCACTTTGGCAATGGTTTTTGCTTGTTTTATTAATGCAACAGAAAATACTACTGAGTTAAGTTTAAATAATATTGTCTGGGCGTAGCGAAGACAAAACCTTAAACCGCTACAAAATGAATCACGAGTAAAGGTACGTGCAGTATGGAGCTGGGATTCTAGAGGGTAGCGTAGATCATAGCATTTTGCTAGTTTTTATTTAATTTGTTTTTAGTTTTTTCTAAGACGTATTTAAAAGTGTTAGGTTCCATACGTAAATATTCAAAAAACCGGTTTGTGTAAAATTTTAATTCTTGGTATAAATGATGAAATTCGCCATGTTTAGATCGTTTTCTATTAATAGGGTGGATATGATAGCTCCTACCCAAATTTGTATTTAAAATATACCACGTTCTAGCAGAAGAACACAAATATTCGTCTTCGCTATCTGACATTTCAAACGTGATTTAAGCTTGTATCAATGCTAGTATCAAAGCTTCGTTGTGCAAACCTATAAGTGCTTATAATTTCAGCCACCATCTACCATACATGCTACCATCTAGAATCCCAGCTGCATACTGCACGTACCTTAAGACGAATTCACCAATATTTTTGAAGTGAAACTTCTTTACGCACGATAGAGTGAATTAGATTCATATGGCTGAAAGGCTAACGAAAAAACCTGACGTAACGAACGAAACGCTCGCTGCAACGTTGTGTAGATATCACACTGTAACTGGGGCCCTACATTAATCACGTGACGCTCTTCAAGATGGGGAGGGTCTATAAAATGTCACGTTGCGTTACGCAAGTGGAAGGTGGATGGTTGAGCGTCACGTGATTATACTTAAGTTTAATTTGTTAGTGACAGATCAAAAATCTTGTTTTAATGATTTTACATGTAAAATCAAATTTCACGCTTTCATGATTTTTTTATAGAGCAAAAATATATAGAATCAAAAATGACCAGCGCTAAATTATCTACATGACAGATTACTCGATCAAACTATCTGACCGAATACCACGAATTTCAACAATTTAATCTCGATCTTGGTAACATCGTCTCGTCTCGGCGACATAATTATGTTTTTTTCACTTTATTATTTGAATAATTGCGCTTAATTATTTTATGTATAATACTCAAAATTCTCGATGCGCAAATATATTTAACTTACTGTACTTATGTATTTTTGACCTACTCTTCACTTTTGGTGTACACAGAGTTAATTAAATAATAATAATAATAATAACATAAAATTCGTTTAATATTTGCTGAAGATGGGAGCATAGCTCTTGAAATGTACATTCATTAATAAAATTATTGTGGTAAGACGTGACTAAACTCTTTATTATAAAATTCGTATTAATAGAAATGTAGATATGTTTAAAATTACATAAATTAACAGATTTCTTCAATACCAATTACCTTTTATATTTGGGTGGGTTGCAAAGTATTGTAGATATATAAAAAAATACAAATATAAATAATTATCATTTATAATCAATAATATTTACTTAAAATTCTGATATTTTTTGGATTAACTATCGTTTAAATCGTGATTTATGTTTATATTCATCTATAAGAATGACAGTACGACGTTATTGCACAGGTAAACAGATTTAAATTTAAAAAAGGAAATACTAACGATTTTCTAGATATATTTGAATATTTATCGGGGCAACCATACATATACATATCATATTCTCTTGTATACGAAATTTTTTATTCATTTTTACCTTCAATAATAATTTAAATAATAATTTTTGGGATTTAAAGAGTCGATTTTTAAATATACAAACCAGTGGCGTGTAATCTAAACGGAATCTTTTAAAAGTGTCATTTTTAGGGATCCGTAGAAACTAAGGAACCCTTAGTTTCGTCATGTCCGTTCGTCCGTCCGTATCTCACCTCCTTGTAATTCTCTCATTTTTTCATCTTTTGCGATGAAATTTTGCAGGTATATGCTTTTAGTTGACACAAAGCCAGGCGTGAATCGAAATTTTAGAAAAACAATTTTTATAGTATCTTTCCGTACCTACATAGAAAGTTGCGATGACAAAGTTTGTCTCCTTGTATCTCTGTTCTCACACAATGCGCTAAGGACAATCCACAAAATTTAAGTATGTATGACGGAATTGTTCCCGGAAGGTTTATATATATAGCGAACGAGCGTAGCAAGTGAGTAATGTAATTCCTAAATCACGCAACGGATTTTGATGCAGTTTTCACCATTAGTTAGATAATTTTTCACGGAAGGTTTATATATATATAGCGAACGAGCGAAGCGAGTGAGTAATGTAATTATAATATTCAAGCGAAGCGAGTGAGTAGTGAATTTATAATATTCAAGCGAACGAGCGAAGTGAGTGAGTAGTGTATTGCAACCGGGCTTTCTTAGCACCCGGGCGAAGCCGGACGGGGCCGCTAGTATAATATACTTGTGCAAACAGATGAATTCAACTGTACTAATCCTGCAGAGATAAAGCGATACATAACAAAGCTAGCCAACAACAAAGCTCCCGGTCATGACCTCATTCCAAATATTGTTCTTAAAAATCTACCCAAAAAAGCATTAGTTCATATTACTATAATAATCAACTCTTGTCTAAAATTGGGATACGAAGTTATGTTATGTTTCTACACACAATACTATGAAAAGCCAGAATGTGTTGAACTGGTATATTTCAACTATAATAAAAAAGTTCTTTACCTTTAAAAAAAATTAATACACGCTACTGATACGTCATATGGTACTGTGCATCTTTAAGAGTTCCACACTGAAGATAACCCGTTGTCCATGTACATGGTATATACAGATACAGGTGACTAAAAAATATAAGTCATTTGTACAAATAGCCAAAAATTCTGAAAAAGCGTTCCCCCGCATAGGCATCATACAAAATTCCTGAAATTACAGATAGAGATCATGTTACTACTTTATAGTACTTTAAACTTTAAAGTATTATGAAACATCGAGAAATTTTGGTCCGA
>JBDIXK010000178.1:0-15505 GCA_039654895.1 Mongoloraphidia duomilia
AGAAAAATGGCGATGCAAAATTTTTCGTACTATAGGAAAAAAACAATTCGTTGTGAATTTGAAACAAACAGTAGAAAACCGTCGTCTTATGAAGTACACGAATGGATATTCGAAAATTTAAAATAAATGAAACAGAAATCGCAGGAATACAGATTGATTTATATTTAAAAATTGTGTTTATACAACTGAAAAATGAAGAATTATGTAATGAATTAATAGAAAAATATGCAGAACCTATTCAGTTTACGTACACAGATGGTTCAATAGCCCTTGTACAAATTACTCATGCAGGAAATGGAGTGCGAAAAGTACGTATCTTCAGTTTACCTTTCGGGATTTCAGAACAGGGAATTGAACCAGTAATGAAAAAGTTTGGAACTATCAAGGCGATTTCTAAAGAATGCTGGATAGGTGATCACCGATACAGAGTACCCAATGGCGTTATCCAGGTCAGAATAGAATTAAAACAACATATACCATCTTCCTTATTCATTGCTAGCCACAAAGCCCTAATTTTATATAACGGTCAACCTAAAATGTGCACCATTTGCAATTCCATTGCATTCCATGATTGATAAACGTGTGCTCGAAGAAGAAACCAATACAGCTACCCCCGGATAGAACGACAGGACCTATTACTTGGGCCAGGATTGCTAGTAGAACCTACGAAACGGAAACAAGAATTAAGCAGGCAATGCCAAAATTACCACAGCCAGAAACAAATGCAATGGGCCAGACGGAACAACTAACTGTACATTCTATTGAACAGTCAGCTCCAGCAAAACAGGGTGAACACACACGACAACACAATGAGGATATAATAAATGACGAGCAAATCGCTCAGGTTGCTTCGGTTATTAAAATTTCGTCAAAAAAACAGTCAGAAATCGAAAACTTGGAGTATCGGAAAGACAAGGACACGGCGGAAAAAATTCGAGAATTCCTGGGAAAAGACATCATGTGACGCGCTACTTGTCACAATTAAAAAAGAGAATAGATAACCTAACGTCCTGTTATGGTCCCATCCCTTGTATTGGTTGCCGGTAGCTACAGTGGAAACGGGGTAGGTTTACAACAAGACAACAAAATCGAAAACAAAATATTTCTAGATCGGCCTTTGATATTCTCGGGAATGTACGACGATGGTTGATTAAAAAAACGAGTACTTACTTTTCTTTTTATTTGGGCGCCAGAATCGATAGGCGTACAAACCACAGACGGATCATCGATTCTTGATCCTATATAGAGAATGGTCAAAAGGCTGATTCCGTAATAACAATAAATGACACGATATTTCAAGAACGAAAAAACAGTTTTAATAATTTATATTAGAAATCGTGTCCATCGTGATTTTAAAAAAATTAAGCAAAATCGCAGGATAGTGGACAAAATAATTTGATTTATTAAATGAAATGTACGACGTTTCGTCTATAGATTTAGATTTTTTCAAGTACAATCATAATTATGATTGTACCTACTTGAAAAAGTCTAAATCTATAGACGAAACGTCGTACATTTCATTTAATAAATCAAATTATTTTGTCCACTATCCTGCGATTTTGCTTAGTTTTAATAATGTCACCAACGATATACAAAAACTAATAGTAATAATTAATATCGAACGCAAATCTCGTCAAAATTGGTGACGCGAGTAGATATAATAAAAAAAAACTATAGTCAAATACCTGGACTTTGTCGGTAACTCGATAATTACAAATCAATAATAATATTGAAATGCACCAAATAAGTAACTTGCGATCGTACCAAAACGTATGTAGTTGAACAAATAGTCGAAAATTATCGTCACAATTCATTAATCGGAAAATAAACACATACTAAATCATATCGCTATCATAATAACTCATAAATTCAAAATTCGGAATCACTCATTTCAATAAATGGTAAACAATAAAAATATTCGCGCCGTTCAACGAGACATATCATACAATAAATTAAAAAATTCTTTAGAAATATCGCAATTGAAGAAGCATGCGCAAAAAGAAACACACTGGAATTCTATAATGCAGTGCTAGATGACTTGTATAAACTATATCTAAACACAGACCAAAAAGAATATTTCTTTAATAAAATCAAAAAAATCAAATCAGTTATAATGGAGAAGCAAAACGAATTTCTGGAGGGTGTAAACGTCAGAGCAAAACTACATGTAATTGAAGAAGAAAAAATGTCGGTTTACAATGTTAGTAGAGAAAAACACAAGAGACAAATAAAACAAATAAACAAAATTCGAAAACTCAACGGCGAATCGTCTAACAATCTCAAAGAAGTCATTCTGGAATTTGAAAATTATTATTCAGAACTGTACAAAGGCCCCTAGGGGGAACATTGAAATGTTGTTGTTTATCGCAATTGCATTCCAATGTTCTTTGGGAATTGGCGAACCCAGGGAAACCCGAGCACGCACCAGTCGGTTGTGTACCCGGCTGGGTGATTCATTTAGGGACTATTATGAAGGAAGGACAGTCGCAACTTTTTTCTTCTTCAGTTCTTCCGTCTTTTGTTGTTGTTAGCGGATTTGTCCCTCCGTTATGGGTACACTTTTGTTGCTGTCCTTTGTTTGTAGTAGTCCCTAATAGTACACCTGCGTGTTTGCCGTGCGCGGTGACCCGTAAGGCGGAAAAGAGGATCCCGGCAGTTGAGGTTCGCCTGGGTGCACCAACACACTGCTTTGGCCTCCGCTTCGCTGTAAACGGACGGCTAGACCTAACCCAGTCTAGTCAATCGGCTAACGTCGTGGATATCTAGTATCCCGGCGGGGTGAGCCAGTGTCTTTTGATGGAATGGCGCCGTCTTTGGAACTGACTATATCATTGTGTAGCCCTGGCGCTCTGTACCGGTTTGCGGTCATCGTCCCCTTGTTGGGCTCTGTGGTGGGCGGGGTGCACGGTTGACGAATCTTACATATATACTATGAGTAATTTTCTCCCTTTAACTAGCCCTCCCTCTAAGAGAGGGCGTAAAGATGAAGGATTTAATTTATTATTTGGTAACGACCTGGCAACTGTTACTCCATGTATCAAATATCTGATAATGAACAAAATAACTGGAAATTTCAACGGCGACAGTCCCTTTTACATTAATAGACATCTTGATGGCTTGTTTGGAACTTTTCCAAGTATTAAAAAGTTGCGTGATGGATATTTATTAATCGAAACATCATCACAGCATCAAGCTGAAAAAGTAATGGCATGTAAAAATATAAAAGGTGTGGATATGTGCACAGACGTACCAGTAAAAGTAGAACTGCATAAGCAGCTTAATTTTTCTAAGGGCATTATTTATTGTTTTGATCTGCTCAACTGTACTGTTGAAACAATAAAAGAGGAACTTAAAGACTAAGGTGTTACAGACGTATACAGAATTCACGCACGTAGAGACGGTCAATTAGTACCTACACCGTCTCATATTCTTACGTTCTGTACACCGCAGCCTCCGCCATTTATTAAAGCAGCATTCTATTCTTTGAAAGTTCGTCAATATATACCATCTCCCTTACGTTGCTATAAATGTCAAAAGTTTGGACACTCACAGAACAACTGTAGCTTTCCCAGTCTCTGTGACAATTGCGGCCAACCTGTACATGAGGATATTCCGTGCAAAAAGGTATCGCATTGCGTTAATTGCGACGGAAGTCATTCTGCAAGATCTAGAGAATGTCCACAATACAAGGTGGAGTTCAAGATCCAAGAAATAAGAACCACCGAAAAAATTTCTTTTGCAGAGGCCAAGCGCAAGTATAGAGAATCTGTCCCTTCTTTCACACGTTCCTTTGCAACCATTGCTGCCGTACCTGTCGTCAAAGTAGACATGTCAACACAGACATGTAACATGTCTACACAAATCGAAATTTCCCCTTCCAGTTCTAAAGTTGTTACCAAAAAGCAAAATAAAAGCAAAAACAAAATAAGTCCAGATAGTAGATCACGATCGCCAGTCAAAAAGGCGAAATCACCAGTGAAATCTCTTGTTGGAAAGAGTAACATCTCCGGTAAAGAAAACTAAGGTTTTCTTGAACCGGGATAATAGTCATAAAATGACTATTACACGTACTCGCGTCGACCATAGCAGCAGTGCAGACTCTGCTATGGACGAAGATATTAGCAGACCTCCCCATCATCGGTCTGATGCAGCGAGGAAAAAAACGAGGTAGCTCCTTCTTTACTAATTATCACATTCAATTTCTTACAGTGGAACATGAACGGTTTTTATATTCATTTCAGTGAATTAAAACTCCTCCTTAACGACCATATGCTACTGCTATTAGTTTACAGGAAACACATTTGAAAGACACAAACACTCCAGTTCTTCGTGGTTTTACGATTTATCGTTAAGATAAACCATTCGTTGAACGTGCCGGTGGTGGAGTGGAAGTTTTAGTCCGAAATAATATTGTGTTTTCCGAAAATGTCCCATTACAATCTGACTTACAGGTCATCGCTGTCAAACTTTATGCGCCGAATCCGGTAACTTTGTGTTCAATATACATTCCTCCATCAGAACAACCGACACTTGCAACCATTGCGTCTGTTATAATAATAATAATAATGGAATTTATTTGCATGCGACCAAAGTGGTTTACAAACGTCAAAAAAATACAAGTTTAAAGCTAATTCATTAACACTGTATGGACTTAAGTTTATTAAAAAATCTTTTAATTTCATACGCATCTGACTATAGCGGTTCTCCTGTTGAATTTCTTTTGGCAATCTATTAAATAATTTGTAGCCAGTATAAATCGGTGTTTTTTTCATAAAAACTTGTACGGTGTAAATAATCATATGTTACTTTAGATCTAGTGTTATGGAGTTTGTCTTTTTGTTGATCAAAATATTTATTAATTTTCATATAACATAGTAGTTCTAAAGCGTAAACAGCTGGAAAAGTTAAGATTTTTTTTCTCTTGAAAAGTTGTTGGCAGGATGTTTTTTACTGATTTTAAATATTGTACGAATGATCTTTTTCTGTGTTAGAAGCAGTCTAATAGCTTCGTAGCATCTGCCCCACACTAGGATGTTATATTTAATAGCGGAATAAACATGTGCATAATAAAACATAATTAGTTGTTCTTCATTTAGGTAATCTCGCAAAATTCGTATTTGGTAACAAGTTCGATTCAATTTCCTACATAAGCTATTTACATGTTCCAAAAATTTCAAAGTACTATCAATAGTGACACCTAAAAATTTCGTATCACGACACATCGATATGCTGTCGTTATTATTCAGTTTTATGGAGCTTATTATTGAGCCATACAGCAATGTAAATTGTACAACATTTGTTTTTTCCAGATTTACAATTAACTGATTTTTGTGACACCACGTTTGAAACATTAAGAAAATCTCACTAGCCAATCTATTAACATCCGCCATTTCTGCAGCACTTATCAAAATCGTAACATCATCTGCGTACATTATTACTTTTCCAGCAGATATGTGTTCTTTCAAGTCATTTACATAACAATTAAATAACAATGGTCCTAACGTACTTCCCTGCGGAACTCCTGTTAACGTGCTTTTTAATTGTGATCTAACGTTATCTATTTCAACAAAAAAAGTTCTATTGCTAAGATAGGATCGTATTAGTTGGTTAGGGGTACCTCTTATACCAAGATTTTCAAGTTTACGCAAAAGAAATTCATGGTCGACTGTGTCAAATGCGGCGCTAAGATCGAAGAACAGACCCAACACGTATTCTTTGTTATCCAATGATTTTGTTACATAATTATAAAAATCAAAAGTTGCCGTTGCCGTGAATCGATTTGATCTAAGGCCATGTTGTGAAGTGTCCAAGATTTTGTTAACTTCCAAGTAGTTATTTATCCTTTTGTAGATAATTTTTTCAAGTACTTTGGCAAAATCGATAGAAGTGATATTGGTCTATAGTTGTTGACATCAGTTTTGTCTTTTTTCTTAAAAAGGGGTTTAATTCTTGCTGTCTTTAACAAGTCTGGAAACATTCCAGTCTTGAAAGCCAAATTGAAAATAGGACATAACATGTTAGCAATAGGCCAAGCACAATATTTGATAACAATTGTGGGTATTCCATCAGCTCCAACAGATGTCTTATTGGGTAAAAAATTGATAATGTTATATATTTCAATTTCCGATGTCGGAAACATGTAGAAGCTTTTGCAGCTATTGGAGTTACTTGTTACTGTGCATTCTGTTGATATGTTGTTGCCAAAGTGCATGAGTAGTTTATCATTTACTGATTGCCTAAAATGATTTGCAAAAATTTCTGCTACCTGAATTGGGTTTTTAATTAGTTCGTTATTAAAACGTAGAGACGGCGTCTCTATAGTTTGAACTTTTTTATTTAACAGTTTTGAAATACCGTTCCAAATATCCTTAGAAGTGCAGAGTGATGGATTCACATTCTTGAAAATATGAGAGCGTTTGGCTATAATAATATCATTTGTATGCTGTTTCTTTAAATCTTTGTATACTTGCAGTATTTCTGAGTTACCATTCCTTACTTTATATAATTTCCTCAAATAATCCCCGTCATCTATTATTTTTCTTGTAATCCAACTTTTACTAGAGTGATTAGTGTGTGGCGTTTAGAATAAAAAGAATTATGCTAACGCCCCGTAGATCAAAAAAAAAACAAACAAATTTTTAACACAAGAAATAATAATATATTTAAACAAAAAATAAATTACACACAGTGAACTAAATACGATTTATTTCAGCAAAAGCCTTATATATTTAAGAGGAGAATTTATATGCGAAATACGTGATAAGCCACAGATTAATTTCAACAGAATTAAGAAAAGCTAGAACGATTAAAAGTAACTATACGAACACAAAATAGAATTTTTAAGGTAGTTACAGGACAAAGGATCGCGTACTTCTCACTAGCTCAAATTTTATATATTTTATTAATTGAAAAATGAGCTATGCGACCTTAGTAATCCTTGTTAAATAAGCGTTATATAAAACTACAATAAATGTTTAATTACTGCATGTAGGCAGACGGAATTCAAAAGGGATCAAAGGTTTGCCTACATGCAGGCAAAAAAAAGCAAAACAAAAAACAAAAATATATAAGTTCGCTTCAATTTCCCCCGCTATAAAGAAGCGCATTAGCGGCTTCTTGGCGATGAGTGTACGGCTTGAGCTGGCTGACGTGGACCCGGAACTGCTGATCTGGGTCTTCTATGCTCGAGATAACGCACGATGTTGGAGTGGTGAACCTTATTATTCGTCTAGGGCTGCTCCAGGCTGGCTTGAATTTTCGCGCTTCGTCGCCGCCTTGATGGACGATTTGGTGAGTGCGCTGAACGACTAACTCGCCAACGCGAAGGCGATGTCCAGGTGGTTGTCGGAGATCATACAAAGCTTTTACCTTATCGTGAGCCTGCTGAAGTTTCCGGGTGACTTCCTCTGGGGTAGCGACGGCGGTGGGATCAATGTATTTTCCCAAATCCCATTGACGGTCTAGCGGGCGAGGTAGCTCACGGCCGATGAAAATATTTGCCGGAGTTTGCTGCGTAGCTTCAGACAAGTTAGAATTATGGGAATACGCAAAGAAAGGTAAGTATTTATCCCAGTCTCGATGGTTCTTTTCCGAGCAGGCTCGCAACATAATAGTTAATGAACTTTTGAGATCACGCATAGACCTTTCCACCATGTTGGATGACGGCTGATATGGCGACGTGAACACATGCTTGATTCCCCACGCTAAGGTCATGCGTTTGAATAATTCATTGCGAAATATAGTAGCATTATCAGAAACTATTGCCTTGGGCGGGCCGTACTTACACCAGAGCTGGATAAGATTCTTGACGGTGACGGCGGCGGTCGCTCTTCGGCAAGGAATAACGTCTATCCACTTGGAGAATGGAACAAGAACCACCAGGACCTGACGATTTCCGGTCGACGACGGAAGTAATGGCCCGCAATAATCGATATACACTTTGTCATAGACCGCGGTAGGGAGCGTTGACGCCATAGGAGCACCAAGTCGTCTATTAGCTGGTTTTACCCTCTGACAGTGGTCACAGGAACGTACGTATTCCCGAACATCTTGAAAGAGACGGGGCCACCAGAAGCGTTTGGATATCGCTCTATAAGCTTTGGTAATTCCAGGATGCATCGCGTCGAGATCGTGGAAGTAGTACATGATCATATTGCGAACACGTGTAGGAGTGAAGACTCTTTTCAAGCTATTCTTTCCAACAAGACGCATCAATAGATCGTAGCGCTCAACGTACCCTTTGACATCTTCGCCGCTACGGATGCGTTCTAAGATGAGGCGTGTTTCGGCGTCGGCTTCTTGGTGAGTCTTCAATGAAATAAAGCTTTGAGGGACTTCGTGCAATATATTAAGTTCGTGTACTGTTGTTGATTCGCTTGATGTTTCAGGCTCGGTTGAGTATAATCGGCTTAGAGCATCGGCCACGCTGTTTAATGGACCTCGGATATGCTGAACTTGGAAATGATATTTGGATAACTTAACCCAGATTGTGCCACTGTCCTTTTAAAAGGCCACGCTATAGATTTCTATTTTACCATAACTAATTAATATTTTTCGCAACAGACGACGTTAGGATAAGTGATTGTCACAATATTTTACCCGATAAACATGTGTTTTTGTTGATTGTTGCCCGAAAAAGTTACGAAAGCTGTGTTTTTTGCGCGTGGTTTTATTTGTGAATTGCTATGGATAACAGGAGGTACGTATTTACTTATTTCTTTTAAATTTTTTTTTTGTTATGCTATGGTATCGTAAATTTAAAGGTTTGTACGTGATTTCTACATTGTGATTTGTCAGAATACTTTGTTGGGAAATCCGCACGGCGGGAAAGTTTTTCCTGTTCTTTTAAAAGGACGGTGGCATAATCCACTACTGTTATACATTTGTTGTACATTAGAAGAATGCCATTGTATAGATGGAATCTATGGTTCCTTACTTTGAGCAACATGGTGCAAAACAATTTATAAGGGGTAAGCCTATTAGGTGGGGCTACAAATTTTGGACTGGTACTTACATGTCGGCGTGGCTATATTTAGTGGTTTGAGCCATACCAGGGGGCGTCTACTATTCTTTCACCGAAATATAAAGATCTTGGACTAGGGGCAACCGTTGTTTTGCAATTTGCAGATGTGATATAGATGAACTAAAACGTTTGAAAGCAACATGCACAATCCGAGAAAATCGTTTAGGTATTGACAGCCCATTACCCCACTCAAGTGAACTCAAAAGGAAGGATCGCGGTACGTTTGAATTCGTATCATATGATGACAGCATTGTATAGCCGAGAGAGTAGCGGCGCTGTTGTTTACATGGCGTTGCTATGGTTCCTCTATTACAAGTCCCCAGTTCTCGGGTTCTAGCCCGAGAGCTGGTAAAAGTGTCAATTGGATTTTCAATTTATTATTAAAAAAAAAAATAATAATAATGAATTGAAAATATGAATTGGTGCTAGGCCCAAATAACCTTAGCTGTTGGTGGTCTTTAAAATACAATACAATACAGACAGCATTGTAGTTTGCAAGTGGCATGACAACAATGTTGTTTCCATCGCTTCGAGTAATAATAGTGTTTATCCAACTATTCCCGTTAAAAGATTTTTATCGGATTTTTACAAAAGGAAAAAAATACAGTACCTATATTTACGTACCCCAACCTTCATTGATAAAAAAAGTATAATGAGAACATGGGCGATTGGGCGGGGTAGACAGAGCAGACCAGAATATTAGCCTGTGCAGAACTTCAATAAGAGGGAAAAAAGGGTATTTTCCAATAATATTTCATTGTTTGGATTTGTCTTTGCACAATGATTAGCAACTGTATAGAAATGGGGGTGGCAAATACGATCAGTTAGCATTTCGAAGGTCAGTCACTATGGGAATTTTGGACAGTTTTAAAAAAACATCAAAACGGAGCCCTTCCAAACAACCATCAAATCTTCATGAACAATCTAGATACGATGGATTGGATCATTTAGTTGTCTACCAAGATAAGCAAACACGGTGTGCCGTTTGCCATAAAAAATGTAATTTTTTGTGTCACAAATGTTCCCTGGCCTTGCATTCTAAAAATTGTTTTGTAAATTATCATACATTATAAATTATAATACAATTGTTTTGATTTTCTAATAAAAAATAAAATAAAATGCAAAATAAAAATAGTAGTAGTTTAAGCCACTGTCCTTTTAAAAGAACGCCTGTTTTCAAAAAAACTAAAAATGTTAACGAAAAAATGTTTTTGAAAAAAATGTTTCTTTTTTAACTATTAACTCTTATGAGGTACGAAAATTTTAATATTTATAAAAAATAGTTTCGGCATAATCTGGGTTAAGCACCCAACGTCCGACCTTCCCAAGCTGTTTGGGATGTCTAACCATCCAGGTCAGTGCTTCATTGTCCACCTGGAGCAGAAACTCTTTACCCATTAAATAGTCGTGGAACTTGTCTAACGCAAAAATTACTGCCAACGCTTCTCTTTCCATTACAGCATATCGTTTCTCCGCGTGAGTTAACAAACGTGAAGCAAAGGCTATCGGGTGGAGCCCATCGGTGAATTCCTGAAGGAGGACGGCGCCTAACGCAGTATCCGATGAATCACTGCGGACGATGAACTTCTGTTCAAAATCGGGAAATTTGAGTACTGGAGCCGTAGACAATGCGCTTTTCAATTTATTGACTGCCTCTAGTTGTCCCTTTTCCATACGGAATTTCGCGTTTTTGCGTTTAAACAGGTTCAGAGGAGCCGCTATTTCACTGAAATTTCGAATAAACCTCGAAAAATAAGCGGTCATTCCAAGAAATGTCTTCAATTGCTTCAAATTAGCTGGTGGAGGGAGCGCTTGAATAGCTTTAATCTTCTCTAAATCAATGTGGCAGCCTTGAGAAGACACTACGTAGCCAAGACACTTCAAACGAGCTTTACAGAAGTGTGCCTTGTCTGGATTTACTGTAAATCCCGCATGATGAAGGCGTTTCAAGACTTCTTCTATATGCTTGAGATGATCTTCGATATTTGCAGAATAAATTAACAAGTCATCAAAATACGTGATGGCGAACTTGTAACGTAGATCTCCAAATATGTTATTCATGATACGATTTAGAGCAGCCGCAGAAACAGACAGCCCAAACGGAAGATAACGGTATTGGTATGTTCCAAAGGTGGTGGCGAATGCCGTGATTGGCTTCGAATCATCGGAGAGGGGCAGCTGGTGATATGCCATATTCAAATCCAACTTCGAGAAGACCTGGGCGCCGCTGAGACATTGGAAAAAAGATTCAGGTCTCGGAACCGGATAGGCATGCGTTGATTTACTTTACGATAATCGACTACTAGGCGCTGGCTTCCGTCTTTTTTCGGAATGAGAAAGCAAGGGCTGCTATATGGCGACAGACTTGGCTCAATGACGTTCAGACTCAGAAGCTTGTCGATATGTTGTTTCATAGCCGCCGCCTTTGGAGGAGTTAAGCTGTAAGGCGGCTGATGAACGGGAGCCAGTTCTCTTAGCTGAATTTTATAATAGTAGTCTTTAACTCGCCCTAGTTTGCTCGTTAGGGTGCTGTTGAAACGCTTCATAATCGATTGCAACTGTTCTTCATGCGTTCGTGAAAGTTCATGTGGACATTCCACCATTGACGAAAGGATTCTTTTAGTCTCTTGCGGAGGCTGGATAAAATTAATTTTAATTTTCGGATTAAAGTCAAATTGAAGATAGGATTTTGAGAAATTCAGGTTGATTTTGAGTTTTTTAAGAGAAGGAAAACCTATGATGAACGGAAAAGTCATGTTCGGTAAGACGAGGAAGGAGAGTTTCCACGTAAAATTTGAAATTTTAATAATAGTAGAAATTTATTGCTTGATTAAGGTTAAATGATTGTCTGGAAGTCGCGTGATGACTTTCGTAGGCTTCGCTGTGGCAATTCCGGATGTCAACATTTGGTCGGCGACTTGTTCGTCACAGAAATTGCTGCTGGCGCCGGAATCAAGCAAACAGAAAAATGATAAGTCGTGTATCTTGATGTCAATGATCGGTAATTTAATGTGTTCTTCATCGGCGATCTCATGTGAATTGCAATCCGACTTGGACTGCATCTCTATTCGTTTTTTGGAGATTGCTGATTACTTCTGGCATTATTTCTCGCTCGGCGCATACAGTCGTTTATCGAATGGCCCGTTTGCTTACAGTAAGCACAGTGGATTCTTACTGGCGAATTAGTATTGGACGAGTTATTATTTTCACGCTGCTTAGCTAAATCGATCAAGGTTTGAGCTTCTTGCATACGTTGAGCCAGTTTAGTTAATTCATCCACAGTTGCCGGCATAATCAAGTGCTTGAGATCCGTTAAGGTGTTTACGTTGGCGTAAGCCCAAATATGACATACGAGCTCATCTTGCGGAATATTGGCTTCGAGTATGTCGACCTTGCGTATAATATCTCGTATGAATTCGTTAAAAGTTTCATCGCTTCTCTGGTGACGTCTAGCTAAGGAATTTATTAATTGAATTATTATTGCCGCAGGAACGAACTTCTTCAATAGCTCACTCTTCATGTTGGGCCATGTGTGGTATTTAGATACTGCCTCAGGCCACCAAGATAAAAGCTCGCCCTGAAGACGGTCCAACAAGGCCGAGAGTAGCGTCACATCTGGAGCGATTTTTAAATCAATAAGGATTGAACCTCTTCCATGAATGTTATCAGTTTGTTGGGTTCGGTACCACAGCAGACTGCGACCTTGGAAGTGAACTTTGATACGTCATGTTTGAATTGTGATTCGTTGCTGATAAGCTGCCTCGTTAGTATCTCAGTCAAGTTTCGCAATTCCGCCATTTGGTCGTGGATGCCTGCCGTCAGTTGCATGTGGACGGCGGTGGCTTGGATCAACGCTGAAGGCTGTTGGTCTGCTGAAGGAGCCAGTCGTTCCGAATTCGAACCAGTTTGCGATTGCGTTGCTGCTGCTTCGTCTCCTTGAGATCGCGTAGTAGGCATCGTAATAACAAAACACCGAACTGGAGAAGCGAGACTAAGAGGTAGGTTTAGGTAAGTTTCAAACAGTGGATCGATCCGATGGAAACTATCACAGGAAAGGTGAAAATATTGTTCGAAATTTCAAAATAAAGAAAAAAATGGAATAGTTTAAAATCAAAAAATTTACAAAAACTAGACCCGGTGAACTGAGGAGTTCGATTGCATAACAGAAGTATCAAAAAAAGAGATTATGCAATAAATCGATGAAAGCAAGTTGAATTAATAATTTGATTCGTAAATTATTGAGAAAGGCGAAAAAAAAATCTAAAAATTTACTACAAATAAAAATAAAATTTAATTCTTAAAAGCAACTACGCTCTGCTACCATTTGTGGCGTTTAGAATAAAAAGAATTATGCTAACGCCCCGTAGATCAAAAAAAAAACAAACAAATTTTTAACACAAGAAATAATAATATATTTAAACAAAAAATAAATTACACACAGTGAACTAAATACGATTTATTTCAGCAAAAGCCTTATATATTTAAGAGGAGAATTTATATGCGAAATACGTGATAAGGCACAGATTAATTTCAACAGAATTAAGAAAAGCTAGAACGATTAAAAGTAACTATACGAACACAAAATAGAATTTTTAAGGTAGTTACAGGACAAAGGATCGCGTACTTCTCACTAGCTCAAATTTTATATATTTTATTAATTGAAAAATGAGCTATGCGACCTTAGTAATCCTTGTTAAATAAGCGTTATATAAAACTACAATAAATGTTTAATTACTGCATGTAGGCAGACGGAATTCAAAAGGGATCAAAGGTTTGCCTACATGCAGGCAAAAAAAACCAAAACAAAAATATATCAGTTCGCTTCAAGTGTATTTATTTTCGACAGGAATACTGACATTATAGCAGTACTCAAAATTAGACCAGAAATATTGGAAGCATTGATTAGTATCATGATTTACATACGAAGACCACAGGGGAAAAATGATCAATGTCACATTTGTTTAGTTTTGAGTTATAGCAAATTGAAAGTTTAAAGACTCGTAAATAAAAAACCGATCTAAGAAATTATTTGCAATATGCTTTATTAAATGCTTGTACATGTTTTATTTCAATTAATAATAATTAATAAACATTAACATAAATCAATTCATTTTTTTTCTTAAAATTTTAAATCTAACTCAAAGTTATTCTCGTAAAAGCGATCTAAGTCCATAAATATCCTATTCAGGTTTTAGAAGATTGTTTAAATCAGTTGATTAAAATCAACGATAAAATAGTATAATGTGTGACTAGTGTGCTAAATACATCTTTATGCGTCAGGCGCGATGTTTTCAGCACGAGTAGTAGGGGAGCGCTCACGAGCCTTGGCGAGTGAGCATCGCGAACCGAATACGAGTGCTGAAAACATCGCGCCTGACGCATAAATATTTAGCACACGTGTTGCACACTATACTTTATATAACACATGCATGGTTTTAGACTTTAATTGAATAATTTTATGCCACTGACAGAAGTACATCTCATAATAAAAACATTGGGCTCGATACCATATTTAATCACTTCGTTACCATAGTAACCATATTTCATTTATAACACCGAAAAGAGGTACAAAATGTTTATTAGATAACGGGTTTTTCAAATTTTTTTCCATTATTCATCGAAAAGCGTTTCATAATGGATCATGACGTCACTTGTCAATAAACGGCCATTTAAAGTCCGCAAAACTGATACGAAAAAACACTAAAAGCGTGCATGTGTTATATAAATAATATTATGATTTTAATCAAGTGATTTTTAATTTAAAAAAATATTGAATAAATTTTAAAAATAAAGCTAAAAAAAATCATAAAAATATTAATTATTCCTAACACAAAAATGTATAGTCCTTTTAATAAAAAAAAAAACAAAACAAGACAACCTTGATACTTCTTCTTAAATTAAATGACCTGAAAAAAAGAAAATTTGTATATTTTTATATTATACAATATTATAATATTATAACCTATCACTTGGACTTAGATCGTTTTCACGTAAAACCAGGGGACATAGACCGTTTATTCATTGTGTACATTATTTCAGACGCATATTTAGGCGACTTCGATCATTCTTTCTACATGTTGTATTACTACATGTAAAAGTATCCATCATAATCTACCACTAACGCTATTTATCACAAAAAAGTTAAAATGTGACATCGATCATTTTTCCCCTGTGGTCTTCAATTTATTACATTATTGAACCATTGTGAATTGGTTAACATAACATTCATTCGGTTTAAATTGCAGTCATTGTAAAACCTTTTGCTGATTTTAACTGGAGCGATTGATTTTGGTCTGTCAATAGGACTAAATGACAACACCTGTGCCGTGTGATCAGAAAGCATCGTATCCCATACCTTACATAAATTAAATTCAAAGTTATCATTAATAATTACATAGTCTATTCCAGTGGCCGACACATTTGTTATACGAGTTGCTGTATTTACAATATTGCTACAGTTGTGAGAGTCCAAAAGTTCGAGTA
>JBDIXK010000179.1:0-15494 GCA_039654895.1 Mongoloraphidia duomilia
TTTCCCGAATCGCTCCGATCGCGAAAAGGTCGGGTCCGTCGAGATCGGGACGCCGAGGGCTTTCGAAAAGGTCTTTCGAAAAATTTCGAAATTGTCGAAAAAAAAGTCGGTTTTTTTTTTTTTTCGCTCGGATCGCCGAAAAATCGATTTTCCCTCCGGAAACCGGCCCGAACGAATCGATTAGCTCCCGGACTTTTTCGGATGCGCTCGAAAAAAGGGTCTCTTCGAAATTTTTTTTCGCTCGAATCGCCGAAATTTCGATTTCCATTCGAGGAAACCGGCAAAAATAAATCGATTTTATTTTCGAACTTTTTCGGATACGCTCGAAAAAAAATTTCGGTTTTTTTTTTTTTTTCGCTCGGATCGTCGAAATTTTGCGCGGCACTCATAGGAAACCGCCCGAAAGAAGTCGATTTCGCTCTCGGACTTTTTCGGAGTTTCTCGAAAAAAAATTTTTTTTTTACACTTTTTCGCTCGGATCGCCGAAAAATTTTTGCAACGCGACCAGAACGCCGAGACGAATCGATTTCGTTCGTGGACTTTTTCGGGTGCGCTCGAAAAAAAAAAAAATTTTTTTTTCTTTTTCGCTCGGATCGCCGAAAAATTTTTGCAACGCGAGCGGAACGCCGAAAAAAATCGATTTTGCCCTCGGCGAAATTTCGATCCGACGCTCCGTTCTCGAGCTGCGGGCGTCGCGAGCTTTTCGGACGCCGCGCGACGCGCTTTCGGCGCCCCGGGCTCGCGGCCGACGCGATCATCGGCGCCCGGGACGCCGTCTCGCGAAAGCCCGATCCTCCGCGCGTCCGCGAGCGACCCGACCGGGCCTCTCCGGCGGCGTCGCGACGCCCGTCGGGGGCGTCGAAAAGTGTTTTTGCCGCTCGAACGGAGGGGGGCCGTTCGATTTGAAGAAAAAAAATTTCTCGCGATGCGCCCGGACGTTTCGAAACGAAAAGGTGTCTTGACGTTTTTTCGAAAACCGCGTCGTTCTTTTGTAAAAAAATAAAACGTTCCGTCGGAGCCACCTTAGCGGTGTCCGCACCCGAGACGCGCTACGCTGCGTGCCGCACTCGCCGACCGAGGGCGCCGTCCGAACACCGCGCCGTATGCAGAGAACGGCACGCTTTGCGCTCCGATGGTTTGTGTCTGCGGTCGATTCGCGGCAGATTCAGAGAGGGCGCCGACGACTACGTCGAAAGGCCGCCGTACAAACATACACAGAGAACGGCGCTCTCGAGGTTCGTGTCAGCGGTTGGTTCGCGGCGACCGTCGTGGATTGGGGTGAGGGCGCCAATTATCCAGACGTCGTAATTCATGTGTCAAAAAATAAAAAAGAGAGTATTCCGTTTCGGTAATTATGCGTACATATAATGTAATATAATATAAAACAGTGTGTTGATAATCGAAATAACAATAATAATTAGTGTGTTGTATTTTTCAGATCGCAGACATTGTGAACATTGTGAACGTCGGCAAACAAACAAATAATAAACAAAAGAGAAAAGAAACATTAACCTAGAAGAATGGATTTTTAATATCATGACGAAAACCACAACATTATAATAGGGGTATTATGAAACACATAGATTTCTAATATTAATTTTTGATTTTTATCATTGTAGGCTTTAGGAAATAATCATGACAAAATATAAAATTGGTGTTCGGATTTATATTATGCAATGTGTATGCTTCTAAAGTAAATTAATTCATCGAGTATATAGAACAAAATGTGTACACAATATGACAAATTGTTCATAAACAAGAACAAACGTTGGAAATATGATGATTCCGTTTTGGTAAGTAGGTACATTAAAACATGTATAAATTTTTTTTTAATTTTCATTCATTTCAACCGAAATTCGGGCATGACAAAATCTGTTTCAGAGTGCTCTTTCTCCGTCGAAGAAATCGACAGATCGAGTTTCGATACGAACAAATTCGTTCGACGCGTCTACGGAGAGCGAATCGCGTCTTCGTCGTAGGTATCGATCGATCGAAGCGGAACGCGTGCAGTTGCGAATTCGTGCGTGCAAAAAAATAGATAAATAAAGAGCGAAGCCGCATTCAATTGACATGTAAAAATAGTCCAAAAGAACGGTCACACACAGTTCGTTATGAAATCGATGAAAAATTTTTTTTTTAATTTTCATTCATTTCATAACAAAATCTGTTTCGGAGTGTTTTTTCTCCGTCGAAGAAATCGACAGATCGATTTTCGATTCGAACAAATTCCTTCGGCGCGTCCGCGGAGAACAAATTGCGCCTTCGTCGCAGGTGCCGTCGATCGAAGCGCGAAGTGGAACGCGTGCAGTTGCGAATTCGTGCGTGCAAAAAACAGATGATAAATTAAGAGCGAAGCCGCATTCAATTGACAAGTAAAAATAGTCCAAAAGAACGGTCACACACAGTTCGTTATGAAATCGAAGAAAAATCAGGAGTGTCGCTCCGTTTGAGTAAGTCGTATTAGAACGGGTGAATAAACACTTTTTAAAATGTGTTACAGATCGAACTGTCACGAGGCGCAAATGCATAGGCGAACCACAAATACCACAGGGACATTCAAAATCGACGATCAAACAGTTCAAAAAATCTTACATTAATCAATCATAAAGCAGGTAGGTATCCATTATATATTATGTCATTGTATGGAAAAAGCATTGTATAAATATAAAAAAATAATAACAAATTCATTCGACACGAGCAACGTATCGATGCGTTTTCGTCGTAGGCACCGATCGATCGAAGCGTAACGTAGGCCGAAACGATTTCGTGCAGGTAAACGAATGTAGCAGAAAGTACAAAGTTGCAATCGATTAAAAATAAATTCACATAGCCCAAAAGATTGCTCGTAAGATTCGTCATGATCAGGCGTGTCGCTCCGTTCGAGTAAGTCGTATTAGAACAGGTGAATAAACAGTTTTTAAAATGTGTTACAGATCGAACGGCACGAATTGTCAAGCGGCATAAATGCATTGGCAAACCACGGTGACTTAAATATGTCAACGATCAAACAGTTAAAAATCTTACATAAATCAAATTTAATGAAGGTGAGTACCCAAAAAATATTAGATCATTGTGTGTAAAAAGCATTGTATACGGAGTGTGTGTCATTGAGGCGATATTTCAAAATAAAAATTCCAGCTAATTCTCGACCGTTTGCCTGCAGACCGGTTCGTTTTTACAAAATAGTGTGTCCTCTATATGTAATATAATGTCAATAAATTGTTTTTTTGTGTATGGATTTGTCCGAGGAAATTTGCATAGTGACATATTATAATATTGTTCCGACGGCTTATCCCCAGTATGTTTATTTATCCGTTGGCTTATCCCCCGTATGTATATATTTCAGGAAACATTGTATTCATCACTTTTTTTTTGGTTGAATTTTCAACGATTGGCCAATCCCCTGTAAGTATATAAATTTATTTTATTTTCATTCATTTCAATTCAAATTTTGTCACAACATCAGTTTTTGAGTGTTTTTCAACATAGCCGTCAGTTTTTTGTTTTTCTCAACAGAAACACGATTTCGGTCGAAGAAATACAACAACAGATCGGTTTTCAATTCAAACAACACGGTGTCCCTCCGTGCAGGAAAAGAACGAACCCGTTCGACACACGCCAGGACCAAAAGCATGTTCACAAGACGATAATGTAGTTTATACACAATAAGTATAAACGTTGGAAATAGTATGATTCCGTTCTGGTAAGTGCGTATATTATTATAACAGTGCACTTAATCAAAAATCAAATTATGTTAAAGGGTTTTTCAGATAGAAAACCACTGTCAGCGTACATCGGCAAACATCAAAATACCACACAGTCACGTCAAAAAATCAAGCCGTACGGAGTGTCAGTAGCACGAGGTTTCAATTAAAAAAACAAAAATCTAAACTGTTGGCAGGTAAAAAATTATCGACTTTCAGCAAAGAAAAAAATATGACAAATATAATAGGCAAAAATACTGTCGCGTGCAGTTTTGCGTTCCGAACGGAAACTCACTCTTGACAATCGATCGCCCGGGGCGCGGTTCTCGGAAAAAAATAATGACAAATTCATTCGACACGAGCAACGTATCTACGGAGAACGTAACGATGCGTTTTCGTCGTAGGCACCGATCGAAGCGTAACGTAGGCCGAAACGATTTCGTGCAGGTAAACGAATGTAAAAAAAGTACAAAGTTGCAATCGATTAAAAATAAATTCACATAGCCCAAAAGATTGCTCGTAAGATTCGTCATGACAAATGTCGAAGAAAAATCAGGTGTGTCGCTCCGTTTGAGTAAGTCGTAGTAGAACGGGTGAATGAACAGTTTTTAAAATGTGTTACAGATCGAACTGTCACGAGGCGCAAATGCATAGGCGAACTACAAATACCACAGGGACATTCTAAATCGACGATCAAACAGTTAAAAATCTTACACTAATCAATTATAATGTAGGTAGGTAGGTAGGTAGGTATCCATAATATATTATGTCATTGTATGGAAAAAGCATTGTATAAATATAAAAAAATAATAACAAATTCATTCGACACGAGCAACGTATCTACGGAGAACGTAACGATGCGTTTTCGTCGTAGGCACCGATCGATCGATCGAAGCGTAACGTAACGTATGCCGAAACGATTTCGTGCAGGTAAACGAATGTAGAAAAAGTACAAAGTTACAATCGATTGAAAATAAATTCACATAGCCCAAAAGATTGCTCGTAAGATTCGTCATGACAAATGTCGAAGAAAAATCAGGTGTGTCGCTCCGTTTGAGTAAGTCGTAGTAGAACAGGTGAATAAACAGTTTTTAAAATGTGTTACAGATCGAACTGTCACGAGGCGCAAATGCATAGGCGAACTACAAATACCACAGGGACATTTTCTAAATCGACGATCAAACAGTTAAAAATCTTACACTAATCAATTATAATGTAGGTAGGTAGGTATCCATAATATATTATGTCATTGTATGGAAAAAGCATTGTATAAAATTATAAAAAAATAATAACAAATTCATTCGACACGAGCGACGTATCTACGGAGAACGTAACGATGCGTTTTCGTCGTAGGCACCGATCGATCGATCGAAGCGTAACAACGTATGCCGAAACGATTTCGTGCAGGTAAACGAATGTAAAAAAAGTACAAAGTTGCAATCGGTTAAAAATTAATTCACATGGCCCAAAAGATTGCTCGTAAGATTCGTCATGACAAATGTCGAAGTAAAGTCAGGCGTGTCGCTCCGTTCGAGTAAGCCGTATTAGAACAGGGAATAAACAATTTTTAAAATGTGTTACAGATCGAACGGCACGAACTGTCACGAGGCACAAATGTATAGGCGAACTACAAATACCACAGGGACATTCTAAATCGACGAACAAACAGTCAAAAATCTTACACTAATCAATTATAATGTAGGTAGGTATCCATTATACATTATGTCATTGTATGGAAAAAGTATTGTATAAAAATTGTAATTTTGAGTTGTGATAATCAAAAAAGCTGGAACAAATAAATGAGATAAGAAAACAAAATGCTAGAATATAAATGGACTTTTATTTTGACGAAACTCACAATATAGGTGTCATGAAACATTCATAAAATTTCACGGCCGTGCCAGATAAACACAAAGACATTTCGTTCACAGAACGCATTTTCAGAGTCATGTTACCTAAGTAGAATCGTAAAAAAATCATAACAAAATGAAAAGTTTCAAAAGTACAAAAAAATAAAAAAACACCATTACATAACAAGTCAAAAAAAAATCATCAATCGAAAGATTGCCAATTGAAAATCAATATAGTACATGAATCGTCTTCAAACTGAAAAATAAAAATAAAACAGTGTCATAATATAATATTGTATTCAACAAGAACATTGCATTGTGACCTTGAATAGCAAACGTACAGGACGCGGCGTATCCATCTGTCTTGAAATATTAACGTTTGTCGTAAATTTCAAGCATAATAAACAAAACGTTGTAGCGCGAGTTGTTTGTTGTAGTGCTTTGTGTGTTCCAATAATCTGTTTGGTGCGAGACATACAATTTAATTAATCTCAAAGTGAACTTTTTTGTGTGGTTATAAAAAGAAACTGTCAAATTCCTCGAAGTCGAGAAACTCAGAGACACGGCATCATCTCCCAGATCGGAACTTCGTTTCATGCGGGGTAAGTGATTTTAAACGCATTAGTTTTAGATGAATCGGTGAGATTCATTTCTCATAAACGGAAAGTCAGAACGTATATTGTTGTATATTGGTACAAATATACATCCAGTGTGCTTCCGTATAAGTAAATAGTACGGATCAAGCGAGCGTTCAACCCAACAAGGAGACCGAGAAACGAACGGAACATTTCGCAGCATTGCTTTTCAGATGGACATTGCCAAATACAGACGCTCGACATCAGAGATCGTGAGTGTCAGACGTCCGTTCGCTTGAAATTTCAATGAACAATTCCAGGAGTGCATTTCAAGTCGTATTTTCGATCATTTGCGTGCAGACCGGGGCCCGTCTGTACAACAGTGTGTTCTATATTGTGTCTATAAACTGTTTTGTGTATGGATTTGCCCGAGGAAATTGTTTTTTTGACATTTTTCCGACGGCTTATCCCCTGTATGTATATTTTTGTGGAAATATTGCAAACGTCACTATACTTGGTTTGACGATTTTTTTTCAAGGTCTATTTTCCGGTGACTGGCTTATCCCCAGTATGTATATTTTTTTTTTATTTTCATTCATTTCAACTAAAATTCGGTCAAAACATCTGCGTTTGAGTGTTTTTCAACAAAGCCGTCGTGCCCTTCTCAAATAAACATTCCCCGTCGAAGAAATCAATCGATCGGTTTTCAACGCAAACAACGGTGTCCTTCCGTTCGGGTAAAAAACAAATTCGATCGACACAGCGGTACCGGGTACAAATATACTTTCGGCGTGCTTCCGTACAAGTAAATTGTACGGATCGAGCGAGCGTTCAACCGAATAAGGAGACCGAGAAAAGAACGGAACATTTCGCAGCATTGCTTTTCAGATGGACATTGCCAAATACAGACGCTCGACATCAGAGATCGTGAGTGTCAGACGTCCGTTCGCTTGAAATTTCAATGAATAATTCCAGGAGTGCATTTCAAGTCGTATTTTCGATCATTTGCGTGCAGACCGGGGCCCGTCTGTACAACAGTGTGTTCTATATTGTGTCTATAAACTGTTTTGTGTATGGATTTGCCCGAGGAAATTGTTTTTTTGACATTTTTCCGACGGCTTATCCCCTGTATGTATATTTTTGTGGAAATATTGCAAACGTCACTATACTTGGTTTGACGATTTTTTTTCAAGGTCTATTTTCCGGTGACTGGCTTATCCCCAGTATGTATATTTTTTTTTTATTTTCATTCATTTCAACTAAAATTCGGTCAAAACATCTGCGTTTGAGTGTTTTTCAACAAAGCCGTCGGCCTTTTCTCAAATAAACATTCCCCGTCGAAGAAATCAATCGATCGGTTTTCAACGCAAACAACGGTGTCCTTCCGTTCGGGTAAAAAACAAATTCTTTCGACACAGCGGTACCAAATGATTGACGAAATAAGCACACACATCAAAATTGCTTGCTCGGAAGACAGAAAATCATTGTGGTCTGTCGTTAAACATTAAACGACAGGTGTGTGACACGATCGCGAATGCAAGATAAAAGACTTGCAATAACCGAAAATATAAATAATAATAATTTTTCTTATCATAGGTTCCCCGATTCAGCTGCAGGACTGGTGTCTGTCGATCGAGATTCCGGCTAACGAGTGAGTTTTTTTTAATTAATATTTTATTTTCCTACATTCATAAGATTGAATCTTAATTTCTATTACCTATTTTTCCGGATTATTAATTTTTGATACATACGTATGAGAATATAGTTTATTTTTTGCAAGCTTATCAATTGCGCCACAGTTCTGTTTGGTTTTTCTTATTTCATAGAATATTTGTATTGTTTATTTTTAAAAGAAGAGCATTTTTATTTTTGGAAATACTGAGTATATGTGTTTAAAGTAGAACTTTAGCGTATACATATATTCACATTTCCTTTTTTTTTAAGAATACAGTATATTTTTCGTTTGCGTTATTAGTTGAAAGGAATTTATCGCATTGTTAAATTTTAATATAATATATTATATTATCGCGCACGGTTCGGTAAAATATTAAATTACAGTTAAGTGAACTTAAGTGAAGTGAAGTGCAGTGTTGTGTTGTGTTGTGTGTGTGTGTTATTTGCAGCGAAAACAAAATGAACATGGACAAAAATCAAAGAATCAGAGCCATGAAGAGGAAACATGGCATCGTCAACGAACTCAGAGTAGTTCTGTCGGATTCCGACAGAGAGCCGGTCAATCGGAAACTGAGGCTGGATCACGGTGTGTCGCGACAGGTCGAGGTCAACGTTCCTTCGGAAGAGAGGGCGATCGTGGACGAACGGCTGAATGAGATGTTGGCGGAGCGACACAATATGTCGCAAGATGTATTGTTCGTCACCATCTCCCAAAAGGAGAAAGCGCGCGTGGACGACGCGCGGAGAGAAAATGTCCCCGTCAACATCATGGACATCGGAATGGACAGCGACAGTGACGACAGTCTGTCGTCAGGATACGTTCCGCCTCCACCGAGGGGACCGTTGGCCGGAAAACTGTACGTGGAGAATGAGCGGGATCTATTGGAAGCCGGACCGTCGAGGCCACGTGGAATCAGTAGACAAATCGTCGAGGACGACGACGACTACTATGAAGTAGAAGAAGAAATAGACGACGCGATGTGGATTTCTTCAGAATCGGACGTGGACGATGACGACCTGCCTCCGAAGAAGAAAGAAAAGGGGATCGCGCCCGTACAACCGCGACAAGAGTGCGACGAGGACAGCGACAGTGACGACAGTCTGTCGTCGGGTTATGTTCCGCCTTCGCCGAAGGGACCGCTGGCCGACCGGCTGTTCGTCGAAAACGAACGCGATTTGCTCGATGCCGGAACGTCGAGGGCACGAAGAAGGAAGAGACCCGCCGCCGCGGCAGACGTCAAACAAGAAATCGTCGACGAGGAGGAGGAGGACGACGATGTCAACTTCGACCTCGAAGAGTTGACAAGAATATTTGCCGACGAATTTCTCGTCGAAGACGACGACGTGGCGATGACGCAAACCGGCGAAGCTCTGAATTTGGTAAGTTTAGAGAGCTTGAATTACGTCGAAGACATCGGTTGGGATCCGACGCCGGCCGACACTTTGCCACCACCGCCGATGGATGTCGACGACCGGGAGGTCGATCTGACGCCACGTGGACGACGAGTGCCGCCAAACAGATTGAGAGTGGCAATAAAATACACGCCCAACATGATAGTCGAACAGCACACCTGCGGACCGATGTCGTTTGTGTGCCAACACTGCCACGCGATTCTTTTCGTCGGAGAAGTCGTCATCGACAGAAGGGACAGGGACGGTCATGCGAACATGTGTTGCGAAAACGGCAAAGTGGTGTTGGAAGCCGTGCGCTGGGACGAACGTCTCGTCCGACTGTACGACGGCAACGACGCGGCGAGCAGACATTTTAAGGACAACGTCAGACACTATAACGCGACAATGGCGATGGCGTCGTTTCAAACGACCGTGCGGAGGTTCGCCGGACAGGGGGCGAACTTCATGCATATACACGGACAGGTGTATCATCGGACCAGACCCGCAATGCCGGAAAGAGGGCAGGGACGTCGCCTGAACCAGTACTATATGCTGGACGCCGGCGATGCCGTAGAGGAACGATTGAGAGCGGACAGGCGAAATGTACTGCGTCGCGGAATAGTGGAAACGCTCGAGAACACACTGCGGGACGGAAATAGACTGATCGTGCAAGGTTATCAAATGATGAAGGACGTCATTGATCGACGACAGCAACAACGACGACAACAACAAGAAGAAGAAGAAGAAGAAGAAGAAGAAGAAGAAGAACAACAAGAAGAAGAGGAAATCGACAATGTCGTGCTGGTCTTCCAGCGTAACATTCAGGATCACGTGAGACGCTACGATCCGCCAGTCGAAAGTTCAGAGATCGCGGCCGTGTACACGGGAGAACCGCCGTTCGACGTTATACTGCGCGTGTACAAGCGCAACGCTCTGCCGGAAGAGTTGAAAAACCTCAACCCGCTCGCGGATCCGCTCTGCTTTCCGCTGCTGTTTCCGGAAGGGAATTCCGGTTTCACACCGGGCACGTTGCACGCGCCGGCTCGACGTACGGCGAGATTCAACAAGGTGACGATGAATCAATTTTATAAATATAGAATTGCGACGAGGGAAGAAAACCCGATACACAAAGGATGCAAGCTGTTTCAGCAATACCTGGTGAACAGCTGGATAAAAGTCGAGACGGACAGGCTGTGGTACATAAGAAGCAATCAGAAGACGCTCTTCGCCAAAGAGTACGCCGGTATTGTCGATCATCTGCAGCGAGTCAGAGACGGCGTCGTCGAACCGAACGACCGCGAAGAACGGGATATTCGGCAAGGTCAAGTCCTACGTCTACGCGGTGGAATTTCAGAAGCGAGGACTGCCGCACATTCACCTCGTCGTCACGATGCAGGATCCGGACAAGTTGAGGAACGGCGAGACGGTCGACAGGGCGATATCGGCCGACATTCCCGATCGCAGAGCCGATCCGGAACTGTACGACTTGGTCGGTCGTCACATGATCCATCAGTCGTGTTACGGATACGACGTCGGCGCCGTCGAAGGACCGAGGCCGGTGTGCATGCGCGACGAACGGTGCGTGAAGCGGTACCCGAAACCGCACCGCGAGACGACCCTCTACGAGGAGGTGGGCAAAGGAAGGCCGCAATACAAGAGACCGGACAACGGACGCACTTACGACGTACCGAGGACGGGTCGTCGTTACGACAACGGTTGGGTGGTGCCGTACAACGCGTACTTGCTCAAGAAGTACCGGTGCCACATCAACGTCGAGGGATGTACTTCGTACAGGACGGTCAAGTACATCCACAAGTACATCAACAAGGGTGGCGATGCGGCCGTTGTGAGACCGGTGGCCGTAGACGGGGACGGCGAAGCGCGAGACGACGTACCGTTGCAGTACGACGAAGTGACCAGGTACGCCGACTGTCGTTACGTCGGCAGTCCGGAAGCCGCGTGGCGTCTTTTCAATTTCGAAATGAGCGCGAAGAGCCACGCCGTAAGGAAACTCGCCGTACACCTCGAGAACATGCACGCGATTATAATGGACCGCGAAGGACTGCAACGGGACGCTGCCGAAATCATGGAGATCATCAATGCCAAGCGCACGACGTTGTTGGCTTGGTTCGAATTGAATCGCCTGCAGACCGATATCGGAGAAGACGCTCGTCGATGCACGTACGTCGAGTGCTACGAGCGATTTATTTGCAACGGAGTACAGGGCGAAGAAGAAGAAGAAGAAGAAGCAGATGAAGAACGCGAACGAAACAACGCGGGAGAACAAAGACCGGCGCGACGCAGGGTCGAGTTTGTATGGAAGAGAAGAGTGAGGCTGCTGGACAGGGTGATAGCGAGAATGGTGTCCGTGCCGGCTTCCATACCGGAACTGTTCTATCTGCGGATATTGTTGATACACGTGAGAGGAGCCACGTCGTTCGCCGACCTACGGACGGTCGTCGACGCCGGAACGGGACATCGCGTCGTTTGCGACACGAATCGAGAGGCTTGCGTCCGAAGAAATCTGATACCGGACGACGTACAGTATAACAGAGCTCTCGACGAGGCGGCCGTCTTTCAGATGCCGCGACAATTCAGGAACATGTTCGCCTACATGTTGTTGAATTGCCAAGTCAGCGATCCTTCGGCACTGTTCAGAGCGCATTTCGGTCAACTGGGTGAGGACTATCGTGTCGAACACGGTCTGTCGGCGAGGATCGTCACGGCCATCGTACTCGACGACATCGAGAGAACCCTGGTCAGGAACGGCGCGTCGTTGATCAGGTACGGTCTGCAAAGAGAAAGACCGGACGATCTGACTGTCGACGAACAGATGGAGGTCGAGATTAATTCGGACCGGATCAACTATTTGTTGAGACGGATCATCGACGACCCGGAACACGATGTCGACGAGAACGACGACGACGACGACGACGACGACCACGTAGGCCTGGAGCCGCTCGAAAACGTAAACGCCGCGATTGCCGGACTCAACGTCAGGCAGCGTGCGATATATGACGCCGTCACGACCGCGATGCAGAGACGACGAGCGGAGCCGGCGACGCGAGAGAATCGGCTGTATTTCGTCGACGGGCCGGGAGGCTCCGGAAAGACATATCTGTATAACCGTCTATTGGACACGTGCGTGCGCGATGGATTTCGACATCTGGCCATCGCGTGGACTGGAATCGCGTCGCTTTTGCTGCGGGACGGTCAGACGTGCCATCGAGCGTTCAGGTTGCCGATGAACGTGCGGCGAGGATGCACGAGCGGACTGGAGCTCGATTCCGAAGCGGCCGACCGATTGAGGCTGGTCGACCTGATCGTGTGGGACGAAGCGCCGATGGCATCGAAACATGCGATGGAGGCCATAGACGATTTCCTTCGCGCGGCGACGCGAATCGACGTTCCGTTCGGCGGCAAAGTCGTCGTGCTCGGTGGCGACTTCCGACAGGTCTTGCCGGTCGTGACCGGCGGAAACGCGGCACAGGCAATAGAGTCGAGCGTTAAATATTCAGAAATGTGGCCGCAATTTACGCTCATGTCGTTGGCCGAGAATATGAGAGCGCACGCCGACGCACGCGACTACGTCGATTGGCTGTTGCGCTTGGGCGACGGAACGCTCGAGATCGCCGGACGCGTTCCCGAGCCGGTGTTGCGAGCCGAAGAGAGAGCCGACGCCGAATACCACTACGTGGAAATTCCCGGCCGATGTTGTGTGGAGAGTGTCGACGAGTTGATACGCAACGTGTACGGAGACGGCGGCCAACATCTCGCCGACAACAGATGCGTGCTGACGCCGACGAACGAGAGCACGTTCGCGATCAACGAGCAGATTCTCGACACGCAGCTGTTGGACCGAGAAATCGTAACTTTCTACAGCGCGGACAGAGTGATCAACGTCGACGCCGCCGACATGCACGTGCCGATCGACTACATCAACTCGATCACTCCGGCCGGAATGCCGCCGCACGAGCTCAAGTTGAAAGTCGGAGCGACCGTCATGCTCTTGCGGAACATCGACCTCGAGATCGGAATGTGCAACGGAGCGCGTTGCACCGTACTCAGGATGGAAGAAAACATCATTGCGTTGCGACTGTTGACGGGAAAGCACGCCGGTCGCAACGTCCTCCTGCCGAGAGTCAACAACGCGTCGTCGGACGGCCAGCTCTCCGTACAATTCGAACGTCATCAGTTTCCGCTTCGATTGGCCTTTTGCATGACGATAAACAAAAGTCAAGGACAGACTTTTGACCGCGTCGGTATCTATCTGCCGAATCCGGTATTTTCGCACGGCCAATTGTACGTCGCATTCAGCAGAGCGCGAAACTTCGGCAGCGTCACGGTATTCGTCGAGGAAACGCCGCAACAGGGACACTTCAGATTCTTAACGCGCACATTCACGAGAAACGTGGTCCACCGAAGATTATTAAACGGATAGAAGATGCAACAATAACGAAGAAAAAAATAAATTCTCGCGACGGTAAACAGAAGTGTTCATTTTTTCTTTTTTTATTTTCCAATTTTCTTTTTCAGAAACTAATTTATTTAGGTCGTCTCTCCATCATCGAGGGTGTGTGATGCGTTCGAGCGGGTAAGCAGTTTTTTTGTCTCTCTATTTGTGAAGTACTAAACAATTAGGTCAAAAATTAATGCTTTCAGTTTTTTTTCAGGTACGGTCGGCCGGACCAAACTGGTTCTTATCAGAACCGACAAAAGGATCGTTTGGAAAAATCGGTTTCCAAATCTCGAAACCGACGATCTGAACTTTCCGAAAAACCGGTTCTTATCAGAACCAAAACAAAAACTATCAAAATAAATTCAAAAGTGATACGAGCAATTTTCATTTCAAAATAGAAAAATCATAACTATTATTTTCTTTTTAACAAATTTTTTTTCTTACACTACTCTACAATATTTCTCACAATTCCACAATCTCACCATTTAGTGGAGCCGAAGGCTCCACTACTGTGGGGCCGAAGGCCCCACTAGAAGGAAGCGCAGCTTCCTCAGAGGGCCGAAGGCCCGATAATGGGAACCTCCGGTTCCCCAAGTTCTTGCGAAGGGCGGCTTGCCGCCCGAAGCAAGAACTTGTATTACCCACTAATTACCGAACGGAATCTGAAAAACAACGAAATTTGCACTTTTTCGTTATTGCGCCATACAACTGACTTTTCGACGAGCAAAACTTCTCACAGAGGCTACTCGCTAAATGCGGCCGGTAGGCCGCTAGGGGGCCTCAAAGTGGCGAAAAACGACGTTTTTCGCATTTTCGAACGCGTTTTTCAGCCGTTTGGAGACGTATTTTGCCGTCGGAAAAAATACCGTCGGCTCGGCCGTACCAACCTTTCTGTCCGGTCCTATCCCACCGAGCGTGTCGGAGAGTCCCCTAGGGTCGAAAAAAATTTCCAAAGGGGTGCACCTTTTGGAAAACGGTTTTTCGCCGGCGGCCGCTCGACGGAACGTCCGATCGATCCGCCGATTTAGGGGAATTTTCTTCGGACGTCTCCGCAAAATCCCAAATTTCGACCTCCCTCGTCGGAGCCACCCGACGGCCGAAAAAAATTTTCGAAAATTCAAAAAATCGAAAAAAAAACGGAAAAAAAATCGCCGCCGCCCGACGGGCGGTCGGATTTCGATCGGAACCGTGTCGATCGGTCGGCCGCCCCGTCGGGCGGATTTTTCGTATCGGCGCTCGAATCGCTCCGACGCACCGTTCGCCCGGGACGGGCGCGGCGCTTTTAAATTTTTAAATTTCGAAATTTCCCGAATCGCTCCGATCGCGAAAACGTCGGGTCCGTCGAGATCGGGACGCCGAGGGCTTTCGAAAAGGTCTTTCGAAAAATTTCGAAATTGTCGAAAAAAAAGTCGATTTTTTTTTTTTTTCGCTCGGATCGCCGAAATTTCGATTTTCCCTCTGGAAACCGGCCGAAAGGAGTCGATTAGCTCTCGGACTTTTTCGGATGCGCTCGAAAAAATGGCCTTTTCGAAATTTTTTTTCGCTCGGATCGCCGAAATTTTGTGCTCGCTTTCGGAAACCGTCCGAAAGAAATCGATTTTACTCTCGGAGTTTTTCGGATTTTTTCGAAAAAAAAATTTCGAATTTTTAGTTTTTTCGCTCGGATCGCCGAAATTTCGATTTCCCTCATGGAAACCGCCCGAAATAAAGCGATTTCGTTTTCGGACTTTTTCGGATTTTTTCGAAAAAAAAGTTTTTTTTCGACTTTTTTCTCTCGGATCGCCGAAATTTCGATTCCCCTCTAGGAAGTCGCCCGAAACAAAGCGACTTTACTTTCGGA
>JBDIXK010000180.1:0-15447 GCA_039654895.1 Mongoloraphidia duomilia
TATAAATTTGCTTTGATCTGGATAAAACTATGCATACTTATGGAGAAAAACACGCTGAATCGATTCCCGTTGACAAAAATCGTCTATCTCTTTTAGTTTCGGAGATTTTAGCGTTTTAAGATTTTTTAATTTTTCCCTATAAATTTGTTTTGATCTGGATAAAACTATGCATACTTATGGAGAAAAACACGCTGAATCGATTCCCGTTGACAAAAATCGTCTATCTCTTTTAGTTTCGGAGATTTTAGCGTTTTAAGATTTTTTAATTTTTCCCTATAAATTCGCTTTGATCTGGATAAAACTATGCATACTTATGGAGAAAAACACGCTGAATCGATTCCCGTTGACAAAAATCGTCTATTTCTTTTAGTTTCGGAGATATAAGCGTTTTAAGATTTTTTAATTTTTCCCTATAAATTTGCTTTGATCTGGATAAAACTATGCATACTTATGGAGAAAAACACGCTGAATCGATTCCCGTTGACAAAAATCGTCTATCTCTTTTAGTTTCGGAGATTTTAGCGTTTTAAGATTTTTTAATTTTTCCCTATAAATTTGCTTTGATCTGGATAAAACTATGCATACTTATGGAGAAAAACACGCTGAATCGATTCCCGTTGACAAACATCGTCTATCTCTTTTAGTTTCGGAGATTTTAGCGTTTTAAGATTTTTTAATTTTTCCCTATAAATTTGCTTTGATATGGATAAAACTATGCATACTTATGGAGAAAAACACGCTGAATCGATTCCCGTTGACAAAAATCGTCTATCTCTTTTAGTTTCGGAGATTTTAGCGTTTTAAAATTTTTTAATTTTTCCCTATAAATTTGCTTTGATCTGGATAAAACTATGCATGCTTATGGAGAAAAACACGCTGAATCGATTCCCGTTCACAAAAATCGTCTATCTTTTTTAGTTTCGGAGATATGAGCGTTTTAAGATTTTTTAATTTTTCCCTATAAATTTGCTTTGATCTGGATAAAACTATGCATACTTATGGAGAAAAACACGCTGAATCGATTCCCGTTGACAAAAATCGTCTATCTCTTTTAGTTTCGGAGATATAAGCGTTTTAAGATTTTTTAATTTTTCCCTATAAATTTGCTTTGATCTGGATAAAACTATGCATACTTATGGAGAAAAACACGCTGAATCGATTCCCGTTGACAAAAATCGTCTATCTCTTTTAGTTTCGGAGATATAAGCGTTTTAAGATTTTTTAATTTTTCCCTATAAATTTGCTTTGATCTGGATAAAACTATGCATACTTATGGAGAAAAACACGCTGAATCGATTCCCGTTGACAAAAATCGTCTATCTCTTTTAGTTTCGGAGATATTAGCGTTTTAAGATTTTTTAATTTTTCCCTATAAATTTGCTTTGATCTGGATAAAACTATGCATACTTATGGAGAAAAACACGCTGAATCGATTCCCGTTGACAAACATCGTCTATCTCTTTTAGTTTCGGAGATTTTAGCGTTTTAAGATTTTTTAATTTTTCCCTATAAATTTGCTTTGATCTGGATAAAACTATGCATACTTATGGAGAAAAACACGCTGAATCGATTCCCGTTGACAAAAATCGTCTATCTCTTTTAGTTTCGGAGATTTTAGCGTTTTAAGATTTTTTAATTTTTCCCTATAAATTTGCTTTGATCTGGATAAAACTATGCATACTTATGGAGAAAAACACGCTGAATCGATTCCCGTTGACAAAAATCGTCTATCTCTTTTAGTTTCGGAGATATAAGCGTTTTAAGATTTTTTAATTTTTCCCTATAAATTTGCTTTGATCTGGATAAAACTATGCATACTTATGGAGAAAAACACGCTGAATCGATTCCCGTTGACAAAAATCGTCTATCTCTTTTAGTTTCGGAGATATAAGCGTTTTAAGATTTTTTAATTTTTCCCTATAAATTTGCTTTGATCTGGATAAAACTATGCATACTTATGGAGAAAAACACGCTGAATCGATTCCCGTTGACAAAAATCGTCTATCTCTTTTAGTTTCGGAGATATAAGCGTTTTAAGATTTTTTAATTTTTCCCAATAAATTCGCTTTGATCTGGATAAAACTATGCATACTTATGGAGAAAAACACGCTGAATCGATTCCCGTTGACAAAAATCGTCTATCTCTTTTAGTTTCGGAGATTTTAGCGTTTTAAGATTTTTTAATTTTTCCCTATAAATTCGCTTTGATCTGGATAAAACTATGCATACTTATGGAGAAAAACACGCTGAATCGATTCTTGTTGACAAAAATCGTCTATCTCTTTTAGTTTCGGAGATATAAGCGTTTTAAGATTTTTAATTTTTCCCTATAAATTTGCTTTGATCTGGATAAAACTATGCATACATATGGAGAAAAACACGCTGAATCGATTCCCGTTGACAAAAATCGTCTATCACTTTTAGTTTCGGAGATATAAGCGTTTTAAGATTTTTAATTTTTCCCTATAAATTTGTTTTGATCTGGATAAAACTATGCATACTTATGGAGAAAAACACGCTGAATCGATTCCCGTCTGACAAAAATCGTCTATCTCTTTTAGTTTCGGAGATTTTAGCGTTTTAAGATTTTTTAATTTTTCCCTATAAATTCGCTTTGATCTGGATAAAACTATGCATACTTATGGAGAAAAACACGCTGAATCGATTCCCGTTGACAAAAATCGTCTATCTCTTTTAGTTTCGGAGATATAAGCGTTTTAAGATTTTTTAATTTTTCCCTATAAATTTGCTTTGATCTGGATAAAACTATGCATACTTATGGAGAAAAACACGCTGAATCGATTCCCGTTGACAAAAATCGTCTATCTCTTTTAGTTTCGGAGATTTTAGCGTTTTAAGATTTTTTAATTTTTCCCTATAAATTTGCTTTGATCTGGATAAAACTATGCATACTTATGGAGAAAGACACGCTGAATCGATTCCCGTTGACAAAAATCGTCTATCTCTTTTAGTTTCGGAGATTTTAGCGTTTTAAGATTTTTTAGGTTTTCCCTATAAATTTGTTTTGATCTGGATAAAACTATGCATACTTATGGAGAAAAACACGCTGAATCGATTCCTGTTGACAAAAATCGTCTATCTCTTTTAGTTTCGGAGATTTTAGCGTTTTAAGATTTTTTAATTTTTCCCTATAAATTCGCTTTGATCTGGATAAAACTATGCGTACTTATGGAGAAAAACACGCTGAATCGATTCCCGTAGACAAAAATCATCTATTCCTTTTAGTTTCGGAGATATAAGCGTTTTAAGATTTTTTATTTTTTCCCTATAAATTTGCTTTGATCTGGATAAAACTATGCATACTTATGGAGAAGAACACGCTGAATCGATTCCCGTTGACAAAAATCGTCTATCTCTTTTAGTTTCGGAGATTTTAGCGTTTTAAGATTTTTTAGGTTTTCCCTATAAATTTGTTTTGATCTGGATAAAACTATGCGTACTTATGGAGAAAAACACGCTGAATCGATTCCCGTTGACAAAAATCATCTATTCCTTTTAGTTTCGGAGATATAAGCGTTTTAAGATTTTTTAATTTTTCCCTATAAATTTGCTTTGATCTGGATAAAACTATGCATACTTATGGAGAAGAACACGCTGAATCGATTCCCGTTGACAAAAATCGTCTATCTCTTTTAGTTTCGGAGATTTTAGCGTTTTAAGATTTTTTAATTTTTCCCAATAAATTCGCTTTGATCTGGATAAAACTATGCATACTTATGGAGAAAAACACGCTGAATCGATTCCCGTTGACAAAAATCGTCTATCTCTTTTAGTTTCGGAGATTTTAGCGTTTTAAGATTTTTTAATTTTTCCCTATAAATTCGCTTTGATCTGGATAAAACTATGCATACTTATGGAGAAAAACACGCTGAATCGATTCTTGTTGACAAAAATCGTCTATCTCTTTTAGTTTCGGAGATATAAGCGTTTTAAGATTTTTAATTTTTCCCTATAAATTTGCTTTGATCTGGATAAAACTATGCATACATATGGAGAAAAACACGCTGAATCGATTCCCGTTGACAAAAATCGTCTATCTCTTTTAGTTTCGGAGATTTAAGCGTTTTAAGATTTTTTAATTTTTCCCTATAAATTCGCTTTGATCTGGATAAAACTATGCATACTTATGGAGAAAAACACGCTGAATCGATTCCCGTTGACAAAAATCGTCTATCTCTTTTAGTTTCGGAGATTTTAGCGTTTTAAGATTTTTTAATTTTTCCCTATAAATTCGCTTTGATCTGGATAAAACTATGCATACTTATGGAGAAAAACACGCTGAATCGATTCCCGTTGACAAAAATCGTCTATCTCCTTTTAGTTTCGGAGATATAAGCGTTTTAAGATTTTTTAATTTTTCCCTATAAATTTGCTTTGATCTGGATAAAACTATGCATACTTATGGAGAAGAACACGCTGAATCGATTCCCGTTGACAAAAATCGTCTATCTCTTTTAGTTTCGGAGATATAAGCGTTTTAAGATTTTTTAATTTTTCCCAATAAATTCGCTTTGATCTGGATAAAACTATGCATACTTATGGAGAAAAACACGCTGAATCGATTCCCGTTGACAAAAATCGTCTATCTCTTTTAGTTTCGGAGATTTTAGCGTTTTAAGATTTTTTAATTTTTCCCTATAAATTTGCTTTGATCTGGATAAAACTATGCATACTTATGGAGAAAAACACGCTGAATCGATTCTTGTTGACAAAAATCGTCTATCTCTTTTAGTTTCGGAGATATAAGCGTTTTAAGATTTTTAATTTTTCCCTATAAATTTGCTTTGATCTGGATAAAACTATGCATACATATGGAGAAAAACACGCTGAATCGATTCCCGTTGACAAAAATCGTCTATCTCTTTTAGTTTCGGAGATATAAGCGTTTTAAGATTTTTAATTTTTCCCTATAAATTTGTTTTGATCTGGATAAAACTATGCATACTTATGGAGAAAAACACGCTGAATCGATTCCCGTTGACAAAAATCGTCTATCCCTTTTACTTTCGGAGATTTTAGCGTTTTAAGATTTTTTAATTTTTCCCTATAAATTCGCTTTGATCTGGATAAAACTATGCATACTTATGGAGAAAAACACGCTGAATCGATTCCCGTTGACAAAAATCGTCTATTTCTTTTAGTTTTGGAGATATAAGCGTTTTAAGATTTTTTAATTTTTCCCTATAAATTTGCTTTGATCTGGATAAAACTATGCATACTTATGGAGAAAAACACGCTGAATCGATTCCCGTTGACAAAAATCGTCTATCTCTTTTAGTTTCGGAGATTTTAGCGTTTTAAGATTTTTTAATATTTCCCTATAAATTTGCTTTGATCTGGATAAAACTATGCATACTTATGGAGAAAAACACGCTGAATCGATTCCCGTTGACAAACATCGTCTATCTCTTTTAGTTTCGGAGATTTTAGCGTTTTAAGATTTTTTAATTTTTCCCTATAAATTTGCTTTGATCTGGATAAAACTATGCATACTTATGGAGAAAAACACGCTGAATCGATTCCCGTTGACAAAAATCGTCTATCTCTTTTAGTTTCGGAGATTTTAGCGTTTTAAGATTTTTTAATTTTTCCCTATAAATTTGCTTTGATCTGAATAAAACTATGCATACTTATGAAGAAAGACACGCTGAATCGATTCCCGTTGACAAAAATAGTCTATCTCTTTTAGTTTCGGAGATTTTAGCGTTTTAAGATTTTTTAGGTTTTCCCTATAAATTTGTTTTGATCTGGATAAAACTATGCATACTTATGGAGAAAAACACGCTAAATCGATTCCCGTTGACAAAAATCGTCTATCTCTTTTAGTTTCGGAGATTTTAGCGTTTTAAGATTTTTTAATTTTTCCCTATAAATTCGCTTTGATCTGGATAAAACTATGCGTACTTATGGAGAAAAACACGCTGAATCGATTCCCGTTGACAAAAATTATCTATTCCTTTTAGTTTCGGAGATATAAGCGTTTTAAGATTTTTTAATTTTTCCCTATAAATTTGCTTTGATCTGGATAAAACTATGCATACTTATGGAGAAGAACACGCTGAATCGATTCCCGTTGACAAAAATCGTCTATCTCTTTTAGTTTCGGAGATTTTAGCGTTTTAAGATTTTTTAGGTTTTCCCTATAAATTTGTTTTGATCTGCATAAAACTATGCGTACTTATGGAGAAAAACACGCTGAATCGATTCCCGTTGACAAAAATCATCTATTCCTTATAGTTTCGGAGATTTTAGCGTTTTAAGATTTTTTAATTTTTCCCTATAAATTTGCTTTGATCTGGATAAAACTATGCATACTTATGGAGAAGAACACGCTGAATCGATTCCCGTTGACAAAAATCGTCTATCTCTTTTAGTTTCGGAGATTTTAGCGTTTTAAGATTTTTTAATTTTTCCAAATAAATTCGCTTTGATCTGGATAAAACTATGCATACTTATGGAGAAAAACACGCTGAATCGATTCCCGTTGACAAAAATCGTCTATCTCTTTTAGTTTCGGAGATTTTAGCGTTTTAAGATTTTTTAATTTTTCCCTATAAATTCGCTTTGATCTGGATAAAACTATGCATACTTATGGAGAAAAACACGCTGAATCGATTCTTGTTGACAAAAATCGTCTATCTCTTTTAGTTTCGGAGATATAAGCGTTTTAAGATTTTTAATTTTTCCCTATAAATTTGCTTTGATCTGGATAAAACTATGCATACATATGGAGAAAAACACGCTGAATCGATTCCTGTTGACAAAAATCGTCGATCTCTTTTAGTTTCGGGGATATAAGCGTTTTAAGATTTTTAATTTTTCCCTATAAATTTGTTTTGATCTGGATAAAACTATGCATACTTATGGAGAAAAACACGCTGAATCGATTCTTGTTGACAAAAATCGTCTATCTCTTTTAGTTTCGGAGATTTTAGCGTTTTAAGATTTTTTAATTTTTCCCTATAAATTCGCTTTGATCTGGATAAAACTATGCATACTTATGGAGAAAAACACGCTGAATCGATTCCCGTTGACAAAAATCGTCTATTTCTTTTAGTTTCGGAGATATAAGCGTTTTAAGATTTTTTAATTTTTCCCTATAAATTTGCTTTGATCTGGATAAAACTATGCATACTTATGGAGAAAAACACGCTGAATCGATTCCCGTTGACAAACATCGTCTATCTCTTTTAGTTTCGGAGATTTTAGCGTTTTAAGATTTTTTAATTTTTTCCCTATAAATTTGCTTTGATCTGGATAAAACTATGCATACTTATGGAGAAAAACACGCTGAATCGATTCCCGTTGACAAAAATCGTCTATCTCTTTTAGTTTCGGAGATTTTAGCGTTTTAAGATTTTTTAATTTTTCCCTATAAATTTGCTTTATATATATATAAAAGATCTATTGTCATCAAATAAAAACATAATGCAATACATAATATTTTGACATGGCGGTTCCAGTTTAAACTTTAACCCGCGCTCTTCTCTTTTTTTTTTTGACAATAACGGGTGTTATGCATATAGCAACTTTATTATTTAATTAGGAAAAAACACTTTAAAAACCTATTCAATAAAACAAGAGATTGCAGGTGGCTAAACTTGATGTTTTACTATAATATGTGTTTAATCATTTTATGTTTATGTTTATTATTGTTTTGATAATTACCTATTGATAAATTTGCTTTGATCTGGATAAAACTATGCATACTTATGGAGAAAAACACGCTGAATCGATTCCCGTTGACAAAAATCGTCTTACTCTTTTAGTTTCGGAGATTTAAGCGTTTTAAGATTTTTTAATTTTTCCCTATAAATTTGCTTTGATATAGATAAAACTATGCATACTTATGGAGAAAAACACGCTGAATCGATTCCCGTTGACAAAAATCGTCTATCTCTTTTAGTTTCGGAGATTTTAGCGTTTTAACATTTTTTAATTTTTCCCTATAAATTTGCTTTGATCTGGATAAAACTATGCATGCTTATGGAGAAAAACACGCTGAATCAATTCCCGTTCACAAAAATCGTCTATCTTTTTTAGTTTCGGAGATATAAGCGTTTTAAGATTTTTTAATTTTTCCCTATAAATTTGCTTTGATCTGGATAAAACTATGTGTTAAATAATTGTACGCAGTCAAGTTTCAAAACATTTAATTTACAAAAATTAACTTAAAATACAAATTAGGTTTAACAAAAATGTGTTTTCGACTACAAACTTGAATGTTGAATGAATAATTTTACATTGATTTTAAGACGATAACTTGTAATAATTACATAATAGTTGTAATAAAATGCGAACATAAAGGCAGATTTACAAAAATAATTAAGGAAAATAAACACAAATAAATGCAATCCAATACTAAATAAAAATCATTGTTGATCTTGCAACATGCCGCCCGCCTTGAAAGTTGGTCAGTCGGCTTTCAAAATAGGTAGTGGGTACAGTTTTGACGCTGGCCTTTTAACGTTTCCATGACACGTCTTGACCGTTGCCACTCGTACGACACCGTCGGAGCCTGGGTGAATTTTCACAATGCGTCCTAGACTCCATTTCGTGGGTCCGATGGTCTCGTCGCACAGGAGTACCATCGTGCCAATTTCCAAATTCTGCAGACTTGAATCACGCCATTTGACACGTTGTTGCAGCGTATGTAGATACTCGGTTGACCACCGTTGCCAAAACTGTTGAAGCAATTGTTGCATTCGCTGCCATCGTGATAAGCGGTTGGCGCTGATGTCGCCTAAGTCAGGCTCCCAAATGGCTGCTGGTGAGTCTCCTAATAGGAAGTGACCTGGGGTTAAGGCTGACAGGTCATCAGGATCTGAGGATAAAGGCGTGATGGGTCGGGAATTTAAGCATGCTTCAATTTGTACTAATAAGGTATACATTTCTTCAAAAGTTAATAACGTACCTGAATTGATGCGTTTTAAATGAAATTTTAGAGATTTTACTGACGCCTCCCAGAGGCCTCCAAAATTTGGAGCACGTGGAGGAGAGAAATGCCAAACAATAGATTCGTCTAGTAAATAATTTTTGATTTTAGTTTGTTGTGAATTAGTTGTTATTGAATTTTGTATTGCCATCAATTCTCGATTCGCACCTACAAAATTTGTGCCGTTATCTGAATAGATGTGCTGACATTTTCCACGGCGAGATATGAAACGTTTAAGAGCGTTAATAAAAGCATCAGACGTTAAATCACTTACTAATTCAACGTGTACTGCTTTGGTTGAAAAACAAACAAAAATTGCTGCATATGCCTTAATCGGAATCTTACGACGTGTGTTGGATTGTAAAATTTGAAACGGGCCGCAGTAATCAACGCCACAATTTAAAAATGGTTTTGCCGGTTGTACACGATGCAACGGCAGATCACCCATGAGAGGTTGATTGAACGTTGCTTTGGCCTTAAAGCATGTTAAACAATTTTTGACAGTATTTTTTGCCATTTGACGACCGTTTATCGGCCAGTAACGCAATCTAACATTCGCTAAAAGTCCTTGCGGACCGACATGTAAGTGTTGAATGTGTTCATGTTTAAAAATTAACTCAGTTAATCTGTGTTTTGATGGAAGTATTATTTGGTGTTTTTGATCAAAAGACAAATTCGAGTGTTTTAAACGACCGCCTAATCTTAAAATACCTGTGTGATCAATAAATGGAGTCAGACTGAATAATTTACTTTTGTGGTTCACCTTGCCAATCCTTTGCAAATCTTCAAATTCTTGAGAAAATTCTTGTTGCTGAGCGACTTTCACAAGAATTAACGTTGCTCTATTGAGTTCTTCTATAGATAGCATAGTGTCCCGGCTTCGAAATTGAATCGATTGGCGTGCATTGTTGCTAAATCGAAGTACGTAAGCTATCACATGCTGAAGCTTTCTAAATGTAGAGTATCGACTGAAAATATCGAAGTTTTCGACAACAGAAGCTGACATTATCATCTTTCTGCGCTCAGGAACATCATCAAGTGTAGGCAAATCAGTATCTAAGAGAGGAACTTCTAATTGTTGTAACCAAGGAGGTCCTGACCACCAAAGATCTGCGGATAGCAAACGGTTAGGAGATAAACCGCGAGACAGAATATCTGCAGGATTCTCCTTTGACCGGACGTGTTTCCAAATCCATTGAGCTGATGCTGCTTGAATTTCAGTCACACGGGTTGCTATGAAAGGTTTCCACTGACCTGGAGAATTGCTGATCCAGGAAAGCACGATTTTTGAATCTGTCCAACAGTATATATTATCTGCGGAAATTTGTAGTGCTTGAATCGTTTTTTTTAACAATCGTGTTAAAAGTAAGGCTCCACAAAGTTCGAGGCGAGGCAATGTGGTTTTCTTTATAGGAGCCACACGTGACTTCGAACATATGAGTTGTGTATTGGTGGTTTTGGAATTTCGTATACGAACATAAATGCAAGCGCCGTAAGCGACTTCAGACGCATCACAAAATGCATGAATCTGTAGAACGGAATCTTTAAATGAATCAAATATAAAACGGGGAATACAAACATTTGACAAGAACGGTAGCTGATTCCTGTACGAAGTCCATGTATCTTGCAATTCTACAGGAAGAGGTTTGTCCCAGTCTAAATTATGCTTCCACAGCTGCTGAAGAAAGATTTTCAATGTAACAATTGCTGGAGCAATGAGACCAAGAGGGTCGAAAATTTTTGCAATGTCGGAAATAACTGTACGTTTTGTAATTTTTTTGGCAATTTTATTATTGAACATAAATATCTTGTACTGGAATGCGTCTTGAGATGGATTCCACCATAGACCCAAAGTTTTTACGGTGTGATCGGCGTCTAGACTGACGGAAGACTTGCCTTCTAACATTTCTTGTGGCAAATCCTTCAATAATTGTTGATTGTTACTGGACCATTTATGCAAATGAAAACCAGCCTTGTTGAAAATTGATATAAGTTGATCCTTGATGATTTGGGCGCCTTCAAGTGTGTCACTGCCGGTCAAAAGATCATCGACGTAAAAATCGCGTAAAATGATTTGTGATCCTTCGGGAAAGTCCATTTGCTCTTCATGAGCTAGTTGGTGTAAGCAACGAATAGCCGTAAATGGCGCAGAAGAAGTTCCATACGTCACAGTCGTAAGCCGATATATTTGTATTGGGCGATGAGTATCTTCTCTCCAGAGAATCCGTTGAAAATCATTATCCGGAAATTTAATTTGAATTTGGCGATACATTTTTGCAATGTCTGCATTCAAAGCGAATCGATGTGTTCGAAACCTTACCATGATCGAAAATAAATCTTGCTGTATTGTAGGCCCAACTAAAAGTGCATCGTTTAGAGAAAAACCAGACGAAGTCTTGCATGATCCGTCAAAAACGACCCTGAACTTACTTGCAGAATCAGACTCTTTCATTATGGCATGATGTGGAAGATAAAATTGCCCCTGTTGTTCAGTAAAATTATCTAGAGTTGATACAAATTCCATATGACCAAGTGAAAGATATTCCTTCATGAATTGTGTGTATTGCTCTTTCAATTTTGAATCAGTCTTAAAGCGTTTTTCAAGATGTTCGAATCGTCTTATTGCTGTTGGCAAAGATTTTCCTAAAGTGACAGTTGTACGGAATGGAAGCTTAACGATGAAAGAACCAGTAGCATCGCGTTTTGTATTCTTGATGAAATGTTCTTCACAGTATTGCTCGTCGGTGGTCATTGCAGATGATTGAAAATGGCAATCTTCTAATTGCCAGAACTTAGTTAACTGGAAATCTAAATTTTCCTGCGGTGAACACACTGCAACATTGTTATTTATTTGAAGACATGCTGACTGATTGAAAGATGTTTGACCTGACACTATCCATCCAAGTTTAGTTTCTCGAAGCAATAATTGCGAATTATTGCATAACCTTAGCGTGCCATTTGCTAATAAATCCCAGAATACGTCTGCACCCAACAGTATATCAATTTTTCTTGAGATGTGAAATGCTGGGTCAGCGAGTTGAATGTGAGGCGGCATTATAACAGAATTGACATTTATATTGCAATTAGGAAGATCTTGAGTGATTTTATTTAGAACATAACAATTCAAATTGATCTTATAATCACTGTAACGAGAGATTATAGTTACTTGTGCAGAATGATTGACTTGTGAACATGATTGATTTATTCCAAACAATGGAATGTTTACCTTAGATTTGTTGAGACCTAAAGATTGACATAGACTCTCACTTATGAATGAAGATTGTGAGCCACAGTCTAATAATACTCTACAAATACGCACATTACCGCGAGCATCTAAAATGTTAACTATAGCTGTGGCTAAAATTATATGTGATGAATTGTTTGAATGATTGTTTATAGAATGAGTGTCACTAGTAGTAGTTTGTTGTAAGCCTTCTGTGGCTGGCGATGTTAAATTACCCGGATTAGATTTTGGTTTGGCGTCTAAATGAAGAATTGAATTATGCGTACCGTTACAAATTTTACAAGAGCCAGATTTGCATTCACTGGCTTTATGCGTTGGTCTTAAACAATTGAGACACAATTTTAACTTTTTTACATTAGCGATTCTTTGGGAAACATTTAGAGAAAGAAATTCCTTGCAATGATATAAGGCATGAGATTGCTTACAAAAATAACAGGTTGGGTGTGATGCTAAATGAGTTACAGACCCATCCCTTTGTGAATTACTAGCTCTGCTAAAGGATCTAGAGTTTCCCTTATTGTTGCAATTATTATTCTGAGAACAATCGGTGGTTGCCTCTAATACTCGACATCTTTGATTAATGCATTTAATCAAATCGTCAACAGTTCCAAATTCATCTGCATCTTTAGATCGCAAATATACTTCCCAATCCTGTTTAGTAGCAATATCAAGTTTGGAAGTTACCAAATAAATAATCAAGGCATCCCATTTGTCGACTGGTAAGCCTAATGCAGTTAATGACCTTATATTACGCGACAAATTATCTGATAAATTTCTAAATGATGCAGCTGAATCTTTCACAACATTGCTCATTTCAAATAAAGAATTTAAGTGAGTTTGAATTATAACTCTTTTATTCTGGAATCGCTCCGTAAGCAGCTTCCACGCTATTTTATAATTTGCAGATGAAATTTGTAACGATTGAATTACATCAGCGGCAGAACCCTTAACAGATGACATTAAATAATGAAGTTTTTGAACGTCTGATAAGGTGTCGTCAGCGTCGATTAACGATAAAAACTTATCATGGAATGGTAGCCAGTTATCGTACGAGCCATCGAATGTTGGCAATACAATTGTAGGCAATTTAACCCTAGGCGACTGACTTATAATTTGAGAAGATGTGTTAAGATCTATTGCAGGTGTTTTTGAATCGATAAAATTTTGAATTGACGCCATAATATCAAAATAATTTTTCTCAAATAATTCACGTTCTTGTAATTGAGCATCACTTTGATCTTGATATTCAATTTGGGATTGAATATTTTCGAAATCAGACCACATCGACTCAAATTTCGATAAACGAAGCTTCAATGGCAATATATCTTCACCAGTGAAAAATTGAAAATAATTTTTCATACGCGTTAGTTGGCCTTTAATTTGGCCTCTCTTGAATATCAGTGCAGCGAGATCGTTTGACATAGCCATTTTAAACGCAAAAGTTCAGTACAATGATAAAGGTATTATGTAATTAGTAATGAATTACGAAATATCAAAATTTTGTCTAATTTGAATAGATTTAAATAATAAACTGAAGCGTGCTAATGTATTTGAATGAACGATAAAGGATTTTTGATGACTCACCAAAATGCAGAATTTTATGCCTGATACGGAACTGTAGAACAGCGGTAGATTATGAATGATCCAATGGTTGATCCAATAGCCATAAAACCGAGTTCTCCCTGGTTTCCGCACCAAATGTGTGTATTGGGCGGTCGATGTTTCCAACGCACCCTGTATGTGTGTATTGGGCGGTCGATGTTTCCAACGCACCCTGTATGTGTGTATTGGGCGGTCGATGTTTCCAACGCACCCTGTATGTGTGTATTGGGCGGTCGATGTTTCCAACGCACCCGGTATGTGTGAGAACGACAGAACGCCTTTCGCTTGTAAGCTCTAGGTGGGAACTTAATCCCGGTTCTAGTTCTTGGAGAAAATCTTTCTTCAGCAGCTGTGGAAGCATAATTTAGACTGGGACAAACCTCTTCCTGTAGAATTGCAAGATACATGGACTTCGTACAGGAATCAGCTACCGTTCTTGTCAAATGTTTGTATTCCCCGTTTTATATTTGATTCATTTAAAGATTCCGTTCTACAGATTCATGCATTTTGTGATGCGTCTGAAGTCGATTCCCGTTGACAAAAATCATCTATCTCTTTTAGTTTCGGAGATATAAGCGTTTTAAGATTTTTTAATTTTTCCCTTTAAATTTGCTTTGATCTGGATAAAACTATGCATACTTATGGAGAAAAACACGCTGAATCGATTCCCGTTGACAAAAATCGTCTATCTCTTTTAGTTTCGGAGATATAAGCGTTTTAAGATTTTTTAATTTTTCCCTATAAATTTGCTTTGATATGGATAAAACTATGCATACTTATGGAGAAAAACACGCTGAATCGATTCCCGTTGACAAAAATCGTCTATCTCTTTTAGTTTCGGAGATTTTAGCGTTTTAAGATTTTTTAATTTTTCCCTATAAATTTGCTTTGATCTGGATAAAACTATGCATACTTATGGAGAAAAACACGCTGAATCGATTCTTGTTGACAAAAATCGTCTATCTCTTTTAGTTTCGGAGATATAAGCGTTTTAAGATTTTTAATTTTTCCCTATAAATTTGCTTTGATCTGGATAAAACTATGCATACATATGGAGAAAAACACGCTGAATCGATTCCCGTTGACAAAAATCGTCTATCTCTTTTAGTTTCGGAGATATAAGCGTTTTAAGATTTTTAATTTTTCCCTATAAATTTGTTTTGATCTGGATAAAACTATGCATACTTATGGAAAAAAACACGCTGAATCGATTCCCGTTGACATAAATCGTCTATCTCTTTTAGTTTCGGAGATTTTAGCGTTTTAAGATTTTTTAATTTTTCCCTATAAATTCGCTTTGATCTGGATAAAACTATGCATACTTATGGAGAAAAACACGCTGAATCGATTCCCTTGACAAAAATCGTCTATCTCTTTTAGTTTCGGAGATTTTAGCGTTTTAAGATTTTTTAATTTTTCCCTATAAATTTGCTTTGATCTGGAATGAATGAATTGTGAATTATAGACGCTCGACAACAGAGGTCATTAGCGTCTGTAAAGATACAAAGTGTAAACAAAACAAAAGTAAAAACAATAAAATAAAAGCAAAATCAAAAGTTGACACACAATAAAATAAAATCGTTATAAGTACAAATAAAATGTGTCATATAATATACAGAAAGATATAAAGAAAAACCATAAAGGC
>JBDIXK010000181.1:0-15399 GCA_039654895.1 Mongoloraphidia duomilia
TATGCATACTTATGGAGAAAAACACGCTGAATCGATTCCCGTTGACAAAAATCGTCTATCTCTTTTAGTTTCGGAGATTTTAGCGATTTAAGATTTTTTAATTTTTCCCTATAAATTTGCTTTGATCTGGATAAAACTATGCATACTTATGGAGAAAAACACGCTGAATCGATTCCCGTTGACAAAAATCGTCTATCTCTTTTAGTTTCGGAGATTTTAGCGTTTTAAGATTTTTTATTTTTCCCTATAAGTTCGCTCTGATCTGGATAAAACTATGCATACTTATGGAGAAAAACACGCTGAATCGATTCCCGTTGACAAAAATCGTCTATCTCTTTTAGTTTCGGAGATTTTAGCGTTTTAAGATTTTTTAATTTTTCCCTATAAATTTGCTTTGATCTGGATAAAACTATGCATACTTATGGAGAAAAACACGCTGCATCGATTCCCGTTGACAAAAATCGTCTATCTCTTTTAGTTTCGGAGATATAAGCGTTTTAAGATTTTTTAATTTTTCCCTATAAATTTGCTTTGATCTGGATAAAACTATGCATACTTATGGAGAAAAACACGCTGAATCGATTCCCGTTGACAAAAATCGTCTATCTCTTTTAGTTTCGGAGATTTTAGCGTTTTAAGATTCTTTAATTTTTCCCTATAAATTCGCTTTGATCTGGATAAAACTATGCATACTTATGGAGAAAAACACGCTGAATCGATTCCCGTTGACAAAAATCGTCTATCTCTTTTAGTTTCGGAGATTTTAGCGTTTTAAGATTCTTTAATTTTTCCCTATAAATTCGCTTTGATCTGGATAAAACTATGCATACTTATGGAGAAAAACACGCTGAATCGATTCCCGTTGACAAAAATCGTCTATCTCTTTTAGTTTCGGAGATATAAGCGTTTTAAGATTTTTTAATTTTTCCCTATAAATTTGCTTTGATCTGGATAAAACTATGCATACTTATGGAGAAAAACACGCTGAATCGATTCCCGTTGACAAAAATCGTCTATCTCTTTTAGTTTCGGAGATATAAGCGTTTTAAGATTTTTTAATTTTTCCCTATAAATTTGCTTTGATCTGGATAAAACTATGCATACTTATGGAGAAAAACACGCTGAATCGATTCCCGTTGACAAAAATCGTCTATCTCTTTTAGTTTCGGAGATATAAGCGTTTTAAGATTTTTTAATTTTTCCCTATAAATTTGCTTTGATCTGGATAAAACTATGCATACTTATGGAGAAAAACACGCTGAATCGATTCCCGTTGACAAAAATCGTCTATCTCTTTTAGTTTCGGAGATATAAGCGTTTTAAGATTTTTTAATTTTTCCCTATAAATTTGCTTCGATCTGGATAAAACTATGCATACTTATGGAGAAAAACACGCTGAATCGATTCCCGTTGACAAAAATCGTCTATCTCTTTTAGTTTCGGAGATTTTAGCGTTTTAAGATTTTTTAATTTTTCCCTATAAATTCGCTTTGATCTGGATAAAACTATGCATACTTATGGAGAAAAACACGCTGAATCGACTCCCGTTGACAAAAATCGTCTATTTCTTTTAGTTTCGGAGATATAAGCGTTTTAAGATTTTTTAATTTTTCCCTATAAATTTGCTTTGATCTGGATAAAACTATGCATACTTATGGAGAAAAACACGCTGAATCGATTCCCGTTGACAAAAATCGTCTATCTCTTTTAGTTTCGGAGATTTTAGCGTTTTAAGATTTTTTAATTTTACCCTATAAATTCGCTTTGATCTGGATAAAACTATGCATACTTATGGAGAAAAACACGCTGAATCGACTCCCGTTGACAAAAATCGTCTATTTCTTTTAGTTTCGGAGATATAAGCGTTTTAAGATTTTTTAATTTTTCCCTATAAATTTGCTTTGATCTGGATAAAACTACGCATACTTATGGAGAAAAACACGCTGAATCGATTCCCGTTGACAAAAATCGTCTATCTCTTTTAGTTTCGGAGATATAAGCGTTTTAAGATTTTTTAATTTTTCCCTATAAATTTGCTTTGATCTGGATAAAATTATGCATACTTATGGCGAAAAACACGCGGAATCGATTCCCGTTGACAAAAATCGTCTATCTCTTTTAGTTTCGGAGATTTTAGCGTTTTAAGATTTTTTAATTTTTCCCTATAAATTTGCTTTGATCTGGATAAAACTATGCATACTTATGGAGAAAAACACGCTGAATCGATTTCCGTTGACAAAAATCGTCTATCTCTTTTAGTTTCGGAGATTTTAGCGTTTTAAGATTATTTTTTTTTCCCTATAAATTCGCTCTGATCTGGATAAAGCTATGCATACTTATGGAGAAAAACACGCTGAATCGATTCCCGTTGACAAAAATCGTCTATCTCTTTTAGTTTCGGAGATTTTAGCGTTTTAAGATTTTTAAATTTATTCCTATAAATTTGCTTTGATCTGGATAAAACTATGCATACTTATGGAGAAAAACACGCTGAATCGATTCCCGTTGACAAAAATCGTCTATCTCTTTTAGTTTCGGAGATTTTAGCGATTTAAGATTTTTTAATTTTTCCCTATAAATTTGCTTTGATCTGGATAAAACTATGCATACTTATGGAGAAAAACACGCTGAATCGATTCCCGTTGACAAAAATCGTCTATCTCTTTTAGTTTCGGAGATTTTAGCGTTTTAAGATTTTTTAATTTTACCCTATAAATTTGCTTTGATCTGGATAAAACTATGCATACTTATGGAGAAAAACACGCTGAATCGATTCCCGTTGACAAAAATCGTCTATCTCTTTTAGTTTCGGAGATATAAGCGTTTTAAGATTTTTTAATTTTTCCCTATAAATTTGCTTTGATCTGGATAAAACTATGCATACTTATGGAGAAAAACACGCTGAATCGATTCCCGTTGACAAAAATCGTCTATCTCTTTTAGTTTCGGAGATATAAGCGTTTTAAGATTTTTTAATTTTTCCCTATAAATTTGCTTTGATCTGGATAAAATTATGCATACTTATGGCGAAAAACACGCGGAATCGATTCCCGTTGACAAAAATCGTCTATCTCTTTTAGTTTCGGAGATTTTAGCGTTTTAAGATTTTTTAATTTTTCCCTATAAATTTGCTTTGATCTGGATAAAACTATGCATACTTATGGAGAAAAACACGCTGAATCGATTCCCGTTGACAAAAATCGTCTATCTCTTTTAGTTTCGGAGATTTTAGCGTTTTAAGATTATTTTTTTTTCCCTATAAATTCGCTCTGATCTGGATAAAGCTATGCATACTTATGGAGAAAAACACGCTGAATCGATTCCCGTTGACAAAAATCGTCTATCTCTTTTAGTTTCGGAGATTTTAGCGTTTTAAGATTTTTAAATTTATTCCTATAAATTTGCTTTGATCTGGATAAAACTATGCATACTTATGGAGAAAAACACGCTGAATCGATTCCCGTTGACAAAAATCGTCTATCTCTTTTAGTTTCGGAGATTTTAGCGATTTAAGATTATTTTATTTTTCCCTATAAGTTCGCTCTGATCTGGATAAAACTATGCATACTTATGGAGAAAAACACGCTGAATCGATTCCCGTTGACAAAAATCGTCTATCTCTTTTAGTTTCGGAGATTTTAGCGTTTTAAGATTTTTTAATTTTTCCCTATAAATTTGCTTTGATCTGGATAAAACTATGCATACTTATGGAGAAAAACACGCTGAATCGATTCCCGTTGACAAAAATCGTCTATCTGTTTTAGTTTCGGAGATATAAGCGTTTTAAGATTTTTTAATTTTTCCCTATAAATTTGCTTTGATCTGGATAAAACTATGCATACTTATGGAGAAAAACACGCTGAATCGATTCCCGTTGACAAAAATCGTCTATCTCTTTTAGTTTCGGAGATATAAGCGTTTTAAGATTTTTTAATTTTTCCCTATAAATTTGCTTTGATCTGGATAAAATTATGCATACTTATGGCGAAAAACACGCGGAATCGATTCCCGTTGACAAAAATCGTCTATCTCTTTTAGTTTCGGAGATTTTAGCGTTTTAAGATTTTTTAATTTTTCCCTATAAATTTGCTTTGATCTGGATAAAACTATGCATACTTATGGAGAAAAACACGCTGAATCGATTTCCGTTGACAAAAATCGTCTATCTCTTTTAGTTTCGGAGATTTTAGCGTTTTAAGATTATTTTTTTTTCCCTATAAATTCGCTCTGATCTGGATAAAGCTATGCATACTTATGGAGAAAAACACGCTGAATCGATTCCCGTTGACAAAAATCGTCTATCTCTTTTAGTTTCGGAGATTTTAGCGTTTTAAGATTTTTAAATTTATTCTGTAATGTTTTCTTAACATTACATTTTTATTTTATTTTTCTCCTTATTTATAATTTTTATTTTTAATACTTAGTTAATTTATTTTTGAATTTCGTGCTGTCAGAATTTCAGTAAGTAGGCAGGCTTACTGGGAAAAAAATGAACAGTCTATCCTGTTGGTTTCTAGGTTACTGAACAATTAGAGTTTAGCCATTATTTTTATTTACTTTAGAGAAAATTTTCATTAGTTTCCGGTCCGTCGAAGAAAAAGGTTCTGTTTTAGTTTAGCTCCGTCTGTCCGTTTTTGATCCGTTTTCGTTTAGTTTGTTTTCGTCCGTAGTTTAAGTATTCATTAATTATTATAATATTTCACTTATTTTTATTATTCTAGAAGACATCAGGATTGGTCTGTATAATTTATTATTTAATTAATATCTGGTTTTTTTTTGTTATTAATTTACTTACCTAGATAATATTTCATTTTAATATCTTCATATTTCTTGACTAATATCGTTTTCATTATTACAAATTTGTTCTGACAGTTTAAGCCAGTTTAGGTTAGATTATTAACAGCTGATCAAACGTTCAGGCGAATGACCGGTGAGGTTCGTTCGATAGATCTATGTGTCTGTTGGTGAAAGACCCGTTCCGTTGTATTATTAATATTGTAAATGAGATCCGTTCTATACATGCTAGTAATTTAATTGAATATTGTAAATTATAGATTTTTCTTATTTTCTTTATTAAATACATTTAACCTTAACAATTTATTATTTATTATTAACAAATCATTCTGAAAATTGTACGAGGTCTCTTACTCTGACTTTCTAATTAAATGGGCCCAGCAAATGACCACCGAGCCACGTTACAATTCCGGAATGATTCTGTCGCATTTTCTTCCCGATCAATCTAGATTTGGAAAGTGTTCGTCCAGCAGCGTGACCGGCTCTCTACGGCATCATACCACACAATAGCGGTATAATTGGTAGCAGAGCTAGAGTTGTCAGTCAACGCTTGTGATTCCTGTTCCTGCCTTGTTCCGTTCCTGTCCAGAATGGCGACTACTGACCCGTCCAGCCCGCCCTCCTCTCCTCCGGGTGCTGATCCTGGGGAGGAGACCATGTTCCTGCCGCCGAAGGACCTGACGACGTCCTCGCCAGCTAGACCGTCCCGTTCACCGATCCGTTCCGCTCTGGGGGCTAGTCCGCCTCCTGCTCCTGTGTGTGCCCCACGTGCTGCGAGTGTTAGTGATGTTGACGTTACTGCCGGGATTCAGGGTAAGTCTGTTTCCTTATCTGAACTTCCTGACAGCACATTTACCGTCTCTGAAACGAGAGATTTATTATGTAAGATTCCGGAAACTGACGGTCGTGATTTAGTTTTATTAATAAAGTTTATCGTAGAGGTAGAGTGTTTAATTATTAATCCGTTATTTTCGCCATCGGTATTATTAAGATGTTTGGTATTTAAGGTTATTGACCCATTGCGAACTATTTGGGTCCAAGAACTTTCCCGCGAATTTAGGTGGGCTCCTTTGAGGGAGTCTCTATTAAGACGTTTTTTGACCCCCATAGACAGAGCTATGTTGGCTGAGCAATTTTTGAACCGCCGTCAAGATCCATCAGAGGATTTTGCGGATTTCATTCACGATATTTTGAAATATGTGCCCTTGTTTGGCCCGGTCCTGACAGAATCTGAACAGGTGGCCAAGATTTGGATCAACCAAAATTCAGAATCCTTTAACTACCTACAGTATCATAAGGTTCCAGATAACATTGCAGATCTGATTTCTCTCGGCCAACATATGCGCGCGGTTGCTCGCCAGAGAGCTAATTATAGTAAGTGGCCGACTCTGAATGCAGTCCCAGCGCCAAGGGATGATAAGTGCTTTTATTGTAAGCAGAGGGGACATATGATAGCAAATTGTCCGTTACGTCCGTCTAGGTCCGGCTCAGAGAATCGAGCGATTCTGCCTAGGCAGAGTTGAGAAAAGAACCCCAAAATTATTCGTCAGTGTGACCCAAAGGCCTCTGCGCCAGGTCAAAATTTTGAAAATACAAATTTAGTTTTAAGTTCCGATAATATTAGTCGTAAGTCAGTTCCGTGCAGCAGTGGTGTGTCCACTCCGCTCAACCCCAAAATTATTTGTCAGTGTGACCCAAAGGCCTCTGCGCCAGGTCAAATGTTTGGAAATGCAAATTTAGTTTTAAGTTCCGATGATATTAGTCGTAAGTCAGTTCCGTGCAGCAGTGGTGTGTCCACTCCGTTCAGTAGTTATAAGTCTGTAGTTTCTAAGTCTGTCCCGTCCGTGCCGAATGCGGCCCTGTCTAGTAGTAGGTCGATGACCTCTGTTAAGTCGCGTCCACACGATAATGTGGAGATAGTTAGAAATAAGCATGATTTGAATTCTGATAGAATTTCTGATGTTAAACCTACCAATTTAAAGTTTGATTGTCATTCTGCGCCTAGTAGAGATTATGCCCCAATCAATATTCCAGTAATAAATTTATGGTTAGGTAAAATTAAAGCCTCAGCCTTGGTGGATACTGGTTCTTCGGGAAATTATATTTCGAAAAGTATGGCAGATTATCTTTTAACTTTAAAAATAGGTCAGTGTTTTGACAATGTTTCGTATGCCCGATTAGCGAACGGTTCGATTTCTAAATCAACCGCGACTATGGTATTACCGATCAAGATAGCTTCTTTTTCTTGGAAGCTCAAGTTTAATGTTTTCGAGCGTTTATCTTATCCTGCGATAATAGGTTTTGTTTCGCTGAAGCTTATGGGGGCTTCTGTGAACTGTTTAGAAAATGCGCTCGAGTTTAAGTTTAATCAAGAGGTTAAAGTTCCGTTTTTGACTATGCCCGAATCTGACGTGAATTTGTGTATGGGCGCTATTCACCAGGTAGATTCTAGAGATGTCGAATTTTCGCGTCTATGTGACGAGTTCGACGACGTTTTGACAGACCGTCTTGGTCAGGCCAAAGATTATAAATACGAAATACACTTATCTGATAAAATTCCGGTGAGGAAGGCTCCGTATCCATTGTCGCCTCCACAAGCTCAAATAATGAGGGACCACATCCAAACGTTATTGGATACTGATGTGATTTCCCCATCTACGTCTGCGTACGCATCTCCGGCTTTTCTAGTAAAGAAGAAAAGTGGTGGTTATCGACTCTGTGTTGACTACCGTCGGCTAAACGACAAAGTGGTCATGGATTCATTTCCGGTTCCGTCTGTAGATCATATTTTTGGATGCCTGAAAGGGGCTACGGTGTTTACAACATTGGATCTTAATAGTGCGTTCTACCAAATCGAACTTTCCGAGTCGTCTCAGAACGTAACTTCCTTTGTGACACCCGAGGGCCAATGGAAGTTTCATAAGGCTCCATTCGGTCTCTCCATTTCACCTAGTGCTCTCAACAGACTAATGTTCAAGATTTTTGCGGATCTACGGTACGAAAGTGTTATAGTGTTCTTTGATGATCTGTTGATCTATAGTAAAGACTTAGACTCACATATTTCTCATGTGCGTGAAGCTCTTCGCCGATTGCGCGAGAACAATCTGACTGTCAACCCCGACAAAGTGAATTTCGCGCAAAGTGAACTAAAATTTCTTGGTCATCGATTATCAGCTCAAGGACTCGCTGTTGACGATGACAAAGTGTCCGCCATTAAGGATTTACCAGTGCCTAAAAATATAAAACAGTTACAGTCTTTTATAGGGATGGTAAATTATTATGCAAAGTTTATACCAGACTACGCCAAGACAATGGCTCCCCTGAACGATTTGCGCAAAAAGGGAGTCAAATTTGTGATTAGTGACAAACATTTAAAATGTATTGAACAATTTAAACATGATTTAAGTAATCCGCCAGTGCTCAAGTTTCCTGACTTTGATCGAGAGTTCGTGCTCCAGACCGACGCCAGCAATACGCATATTGGTTGCGTGCTATTGCAGAAGTATGAAGACGGTATGCACCCGGTGCAGTTCGCCAGCCGGAGACTGACTCCTGCTGAAAGTAGGTTTTCCACCTACGAACAAGAGGCCCTTAGTTGTATTTGGGCCATGGAAAAATTCAAACCGTACCTGTCGCACCGAGAGTTCCTGCTGCAGACCGACAGCGCCTGTTTGAAGTGGCTGATCCAGCACCCCCGGAATTTGGGTCGCGTGGGTCGTTGGTTACTTCGTTTGAGTCGATTTAGGTTCCGAGTCGAACATATTCGTGGAGTCACAAATTACACTGCAGATTGCCTGACCCGTCTAGTGCCTGATCCTGAAGTTTTTGTTAATGATGACTCCGACTTAAACGTCATCAACCGTCCGTTGGAAGCTGATTCCAAAATTTTCGAACTCCAGAGGCTACAGCTAGAAGACGAAGAAATTCAGAAAACGCGTGAGTTGTTATCACAGAACATTGAGTGTAAAAACTTTATCTTACGAAATGACTGTGTTTATCGCCAAGTGGGTAGGAAGCGCAGGCAAAGACTGGTTTTACCCATCCCTGCTCGTCTTCCTATCATTCAAGAATTTCATAGTGCTAAAATAAGTGGACATCCTGGTGTTGCCAAAACGTATCGCGCCATTGCTCGTCGTTATTGGTGGCCGAAAATGTACATTGATATCAGTGACTTTATAAAGAAATGTCAGTTGTGTTATCAGCACAAGCCGAATTTCAAGCCTGATAAAGTGATTTTGAGTTCCAGTCCTCCTGTAAACGTCTGGGATAGAGTTTATATCGATTTGCTTGGTCCTCTGATTTGTAGTGCGTCTGAAAATAAATATGTACTTTTAGTGCTTGATGGTTTTAGTAAATGGTTAATAATGTATCCGATTCCTGATTCTAGTTCAGCGTCAATTATTAGATGTCTTCATGAGGTTTTCACAACTTATGGACCTCCAGGTTGTATAGTATCCGATAATGCTACTAATTTTAAGTCTGTTAAGTTTAAGGAGTTTTGCTCGTCCTGGGGTACTCGTACAGTAAATACGTCCCCCTATTTTCCTGGTTCAAACGCAGTTGAAAGAGTTATACGAAATGTGCGATCGTCCCTTTCCATTATGCTAGAACAGCAGTTCAATGATCACCTTAACTGGGATCTTCTTCTGGACCATATTTCTTTCTGCAACAATACGTCGTATCATGAAAGTATTAAGGATTTGCCGTGCAAAGTATTTCTGGCTCGAGAGATCAGATTTCCTGTAGATTTAAGAAATGAATTAGACCCTTTGTGGGAGCATGATGACATTCCGTCAGTGGACTCTGTCCGGAAAATGTTAGATTTAGCGAGCAAAAGACAAGCTCATCATTACAATAAAAATAGAAATGTCTCATCTAAATTTAAGGTTGGCGACAGCGTCATGCAGAGATTACATTACCAGAAAATGCGACCAAATTTCCATTTAAAATTCTTGCCTCGTTTTAGCACACCTAGAGTAATAATTAGATTTACGAGTCCGGTGAGTGTTGATTTGCTCGACCAAGAATCCGGGAAAATGTACAAGTCTCATATTGAGCATCTGAAAAAAATTAGTTAGTTGTTAGGATATGAAAAAGATTTCTTTGTTGTGGTTATTATTTAAGTACCTTATTATTGTTGTATCTAGTGTTGTTAATTTCTTGAATCCAATTAGTTCTGAAATCGGCGTAAGTGATTATCGATAACTACCTCCGTGGTGGTCGGTCGTCATGTTTCCGTGTTGTTTTTGTCCCGACCTCGCACCGTTTGTTGGTGGGGGTAATTGTAATGTTTTCTTAACATTACATTTTTATTTTATTTTTCTCCTTATTTATAATTTTTATTTTTAATACTTAGTTAATTTATTTTTGAATTTCGTGCTGTCAGAATTTCAGTAAGTAGGCAGGCTTACTGGGAAAAAAATGAACAGTCTATCCTGTTGGTTTCTAGGTTACTGAACAATTAGAGTTTAGCCATTATTTTTATTTACTTTAGAGAAAATTTTCATTAGTTTCCGGTCCGTCGAAGAAAAAGGTTCTGTTTTAGTTTAGCTCCGTCTGTCCGTTTTTGATCCGTTTTCGTTTAGTTTGTTTTCGTCCGTAGTTTAAGTATTCATTAATTATTATAATATTTCACTTATTTTTATTATTCTAGAAGACATCAGGATTGGTCTGTATAATTTATTATTTAATTAATATCTGGTTTTTTTTTGTTATTAATTTACTTACCTAGATAATATTTCATTTTAATATCTTCATATTTCTTGACTAATATCGTTTTCATTATTACAAATTTGTTCTGACAGTTTAAGCCAGTTTAGGTTAGATTATTAACAGCTGATCAAACGTTCAGGCGAATGACCGGTGAGGTTCGTTCGATAGATCTATGTGTCTGTTGGTGAAAGACCCGTTCCGTTGTATTATTAATATTGTAAATGAGATCCGTTCTGTACATGCTAGTAATTTAATTGAATATTGTAAATTATAGATTTTTCTTATTTTCTTTATTAAATACATTTAACCTTAACAATTTATTATTTATTATTAACAAATCATTCTGAAAATTGTACGAGGTCTCTTACTCTGACTTTCTAATTAAATGGGCCCAGCAAATGACCACCGAGCCACGTTACAATTCCGGAATGATTCTGTCGCATTTTCTTCCCGATCAATCTAGATTTGGAAAGTGTTCGTCCAGCAGCGTGACCGGCTCTCTACGGCATCATACCACACAATAGCGGTATAATTCCTATAAATTTGCTTTGATCTGGATAAAACTATGCATACTTATGGAGAAAAACACGCTGAATCGATTCCCGTTGACAAAAATCGTCTATCTCTTTTAGTTTCGGAGATTTTAGCGATTTAAGATTTTTTAATTTTTCCCTATAAATTTGCTTTGATCTGGATAAAACTATGCATACTTATGGAGAAAAACACGCTGAATCGATTCCCGTTGACAAAAATCGTCTATCTCTTTTAGTTTCGGAGATTTTAGCGTTTTAAGATTATTTTTTTTTCCCTATAAGTTCGCTCTGATCTGGATAAAACTATGCATACTTATGGAGAAAAACACGCTGAATCGATTCCCGTTGACAAAAATCGTCTATCTCTTTTAGTTTCGGAGATTTTAGCGTTTTAATATTTTTTAATTTTTCCCTATAAATTTGCTTTGATCTGGATAAAACTATGCATACTTATGGAGAAAAACACGCTGAATCGATTCCCGTTGACAAAAATCGTCTATCTGTTTTAGTTTCGGAGATATAAGCGTTTTAAGATTTTTTAATTTTTCCCTATAAATTTGCTTTGATCTGGATAAAACTATGCATACTTATGGAGAAAAACACGCTGAATCGATTCCCGTTGACAAAAATCGTCTATCTCTTTTAGTTTCGGAGATTTTAGCGTTTTAAGATTCTTTAATTTTTCCCTATAAATTCGCTTTGATCTGGATAAAACTATGCATACTTATGGAGAAAAACACGCTGAATCGATTCCCGTTGACAAAAATCGTCTATCTCTTTTAGTTTCGGAGATTTTAGCGTTTTAAGATTCTTTAATTTTTCCCTATAAATTCGCTTTGATCTGGATAAAACTATGCATACTTATGGAGAAAAACACGCTGAATCGATTCCCGTTGACAAAAATCGTCTATCTCTTTTAGTTTCGGAGATATAAGCGTTTTAAGATTTTTTAATTTTTCCCTATAAATTTGCTTTGATCTGGATAAAACTATGCATACTTATGGAGAAAAACACGCTGAATCGATTCCCGTTGACAAAAATCGTCTATTTCTTTTAGTTTCGGAGATTTTAGCGATTTAAGATTTTTTAATTTTTCCCTATAAATTTGCTTTGATCTGGATAAAACTATGCATACTTATGGAGAAAAACACGCTGAATCGATTCCCGTTGACAAAAATCGTCTATCTCTTTTAGTTTCGGAGATTTTAGCGTTTTAAGATTATTTTTTTTTCCCTATAAGTTCGCTCTGATCTGGATAAAACTATGCATACTTATGGAGAAAAACACGCTGAATCGATTCCCGTTGACAAAAATCGTCTATCTCTTTTAGTTTCGGAGATTTTAGCGTTTTAAGATTTTTTAATTTTTCCCTATTAATTTGCTTTGATCTGGATAAAACTATGCATACTTATGGAGAAAAACACGCTGAATCGATTCCCGTTGACAAAAATCGTCTATCTCTTTTAGTTTCGGAGATTTTAGCGATTTAAGATTTTTTAATTTTTCCCTATAAATTTGCTTTGATCTGGATAAAACTATGCATACTTATGGAGAAAAACACGCTGAATCGATTCCCGTTGACAAAAATCATCCATCTCTTTTAGTTTCGGAGATTTTAGCGTTTTAAGATTCTTTAATTTTTCCCTATAAATTCGCTTTGATCTGGATAAAACTATGCATACTTATGGAGAAAAACACGCTGAATCGATTCCCGTTGACAAAAATCGTCTATCTCTTTTAGTTTCGGAGATTTTAGCGTTTTAAGATTCTTTAATTTTTCCCTATAAATTCGCTTTGATCTGGATAAAACTATGCATACTTATGGAGAAAAACACGCTGAATCGATTCCCGTTGACAAAAATCGTCTATCTCTTTTAGTTTCGGAGATATAAGCGTTTTAAGATTTTTTAATTTTTCCCTGTAAATTTGCTTTGATCTGGATAAAACTATGCATACTTATGGAGAAAAACACGCTGAATCGATTCCCGTTGACAAAAATCGTCTATCTCTTTTAGTTTCGGAGATTTTAGCGATTTAAGATTTTTTAATTTTTCCCTATAAATTTGCTTTGATCTGGATAAAACTATGCATACTTATGGAGAAAAACACGCTGAATCGATTCCCGTTGACAAAAATCGTCTATCTCTTTTAGTTTCGGAGATTTTAGCGTTTTAAGATTATTTTTTTTTCCCTATAAGTTCGCTCTGATCTGGATAAAACTATGCATACTTATGGAGAAAAACACGCTGAATCGATTCCCGTTGACAAAAATCGTCTATCTCTTTTAGTTTCGGAGATTTTAGCGTTTTAAGATTTTTTAATTTTTCCCTATAAATTTGCTTTGATCTGGATAAAACTATGCATACTTATGGAGAAAAACACGCTGAATCGATTCCCGTTGACAAAAATCGTCTATCTCTTTTAGTTTCGGAGATTTTAGCGATTTAAGATTTTTTAATTTTTCCCTATAAATTTGCTTTGATCTGGATAAAACTATGCATACTTATGGAGAAAAACACGCTGAATCGATTCCCGTTGACAAAAATCATCCATCTCTTTTAGTTTCGGAGATTTTAGCGTTTTAAGATTCTTTAATTTTTCCCTATAAATTCGCTTTGATCTGGATAAAACTATGCATACTTATGGAGAAAAACACGCTGAATCGATTCCCGTTGACAAAAATCCTCTATCTCTTTTAGTTTCGGAGATTTTAGCGTTTTAAGATTCTTTAATTTTTCCCTATAAATTCGCTTTGATCTGGATAAAACTATGCATACTTATGGAGAAAAACACGCTGAATCGATTCCCGTTGACAAAAATCGTCTATCTCTTTTAGTTTCGGAGATATAAGCGTTTTAAGATTTTTTAATTTTTCCCTATAAATTTGCTTTGATCTGGATAAAACTATGCATACTTATGGAGAAAAACACGCTGAATCGATTCCCGTTGACAAAAATCGTCTATCTCTTTTAGTTTCGGAGATTTTAGCGTTTTAAGATTTTTTAATTTTACCCTATAAATTTGCTTTGATCTGGATAAAACTATGCATACTTATGGAGAAAAACACGCTGAATCGATTCCCGTTGACAAAAATCGTCTATTTCTTTTAGTTTCGGAGATATAAGCGTTTTAAGATTTTTTAATTTTTCCCTATAAATTTGCTTTGATCTGGATAAAACTATGCATACTTATGGAGAAAAACACGCTGAATCGATTCCCGTTGACAAAAATCGTCTATCTCTTTTAGTTTCGGAGATATAAGCGTTTTAAGATTTTTTAATTTTTCCCTATAAATTTGCTTTGATCTGGATAAAACTATGCATACTTATGGAGAAAAACACGCTGAATCGATTCCCGTTGACAAAAATCGTCTATCTCTTTTAGTTTCGGAGATATAAGCGTTTTAAGATTTTTTAATTTTTCCCTATAAATTTGCTTTGATCTGGATAAAACTATGCATACTTATGGAGAAAAACACGCTGAATCGATTCCCGTTGACAAAAATCGTCTATCTCTTTTAGTTTCGGAGATTTTAGCGTTTTAAGATTCTTTAATTTTTCCCTATAAATTTGCTTTGATCTGGATAAAACTATGCATACTTATGGAGAAAAACACGCTGAATCGATTCCCGTTGACAAAAATCGTCTATCTCTTTTAGTTTCGGAGATATAAGCGTTTTAAGATTTTTTAATTTTTCCCTATAAATTTGCTTTGATCTGGATAAAACTATGCATACTTATGGAGAAAAACACGCTGAATCGATTCCCGTTGACAAAAATCGTCTATCTCTTTTAGTTTCGGAGATATAAGCGTTTTAAGATTTTTTAATTTTTCCCTATAAATTTGCTTTGATCTGGATAAAACTATGCATACTTATGGAGAAAAACACGCTGAATCGATTCCCGTTGACAAAAATCGTCTATCTCTTTTAGTTTCGGAGATTTTAGCGATTTAAGATTTTTTAATTTTTCCCTATAAATTTGCTTTGATCTGGATAAAACTATGCATACTTATGGAGAAAAACACGCTGAATCGATTCCCGTTGACAAAAATCGTCTATCTCTTTTAGTTTCGGAGATTTTAGCGTTTTAAGATTATTTTTTTTTCCCTATAAGTTCGCTCTGATCTGGATAAAACTATGCATACTTATGGAGAAAAACACGCTGAATCGATTCCCGTTGACAAAAATCGTCTATCTCTTTTAGTTTCGGAGATTTTAGCGTTTTAAGATTTTTTAATTTTTCCCTATAAATTTGCTTTGATCTGGATAAAACTATGCATACTTATGGAGAAAAACACGCTGAATCGATTCCCGTTGACAAAAATCGTCTATCTCTTTTAGTTTCGGAGATTTTAGCGT
>JBDIXK010000182.1:0-15365 GCA_039654895.1 Mongoloraphidia duomilia
AAATCATTTTTAAAATCATTATTTTTATTTGACTTGCAAAAAATTTTGTTTTTAATAAATCGGCTTTATTTTGCGTTTTCCAATTGATTTACACTTAGAAATTCAACTTTGAAGCATTTTTGCACCGTTAAATGAGGTTCAATATTAAAACATTATTGAACCTCATTTAACGGTGCAGAAATGCTTCAAAGTTGAATTTCTAAGTGTAAATCGATTGGAAAACACAAAATAAAGACGATTTAAAAAAAACAAAATTTTTTGCAAGTCAAATAAAAATATTAATTTTAAAAATGATTTTTTAAAATTTTTAAATTATTAATATTTTCATAAAATTTTTAACATGATTTTTTTAACGTTTTAGGATTTTTTAAGTCTTTAAAAATTTTAAAATTTAAAAAATTATTTTTAAAAATTCATAAAAATTATAAAAAATTTTAAAAATTTTTAAATGATTTTCTCGACGTTTCAGGAAGTTTTAAGACTTTTAAAATTTTAAAATTTTTAAAAATTTTTTTTAAAAATTTTAAAATTTTAAAAGTCTTAAAACATCCTAAAACGTCGAGAAAATCATTTAAAAAATTTTAAAATTTTTTATAATTTTTATGAATTTTTAAGACAGAAAAATTTGAAAAAAAATTTTAAAAATTTTAAAAGTCTTAAAACATCCTGAAACGTTGAGAAAATCATGTAAAAATCTTTTAAAATTTTTAAAAATTTTTATGAATTTTTGAAAACTTAGAAAAATTTTTAAAAAAAATTTTAAAAATTTTAAAATTTTAAAAGCCTTAAAACATCCTAAAACGTAAAAAAAATCATGTTAGAAATTTTTAAATTTTTAATATTTTAAAAATTTTAAAAAATCATTTTTAAAATCATTATTTTTATTTGACTTGCAAAAAATTTTGTTTTTAATAAATCGGCTTTATTTTGCGTTTTCCAATCGATTTACACTTAGAAATTCAACTTTGAAGCATTTTTGCACCGTTAAATGAGGTTCAATATTAAAACATTATTGAACCTCATTTAACGGTGCAGAAATGCTTCAAAGTTGAATTTCTAAGTGTAAATCGATTGGAAAACACAAAATAAAGCCGATTTAAAAAAAACAAAATTTTTTGCAAGTCAAATAAAAATATTAATTTTAAAAATGATTTTTTAAAATTTTTAAATTATTAATATTTTCATAAAATTTTTAACATGATTTTTTTAACGTTTTAGGATTTTTTAAGTCTTTAAAAATTTTAAAATTTTAAAAATTATTTTTAAAAATTCATAAAAATTATAAAAAATTTTAAAAATTTTTAAATGATTTTCTCGACGTTTCAGGATCTTTGATCTGGATAAAACTATGCATACTTATGGAGAAAAACACGCTGAATCGATTCCCGTTGACAAAAATCGTCTATCTCTTTTAGTTTCGGAGATATAAGCGTTTTAAGATTTTTTAATTTTTCCCTATAAATTTGCTTTGATCTAGATAAAACTATCCATACTTATGGAGAAAAACACGCTGAATCGTCTATCTCTTTTAGTTTCGGAGATATAAGCGTTTTAAGATTTTTTAATTTTTACCTATAAATTTGCTTTGATCTGGATAAAACTATGCATACTTATGGAGAAAAACACGCTGAATCGATTCCCGTTGACAAAAATCGTCTATCTCTTTTAGTTTCGGAGATATAAGAATTTTAAGATTTTTTAATTTTTCGCTATAAATTTGCTTTGATCTGGATAAAACTAAGCATACTTATGGAGAAAAACACGCTGAATCGATTCCCGTTGACAAAAATCGTCTATATCTTTTAGTTTCGGAGATATTTAAGCGTTTTTAAGATTTTTTAATTTTTCCCTATAAATTTGCTTTGATCTGGATAAAACTATGCATACTTATGGAGAAAAACACGCTGAATCGATTCCCGTTGACAAAAATCGTCTATCTCTTTTAGTTTGGAGATTTTAGCGTTTTAGGATTTTTAATTTTTCCCTATAAATTTGCTTTGATCTGGATAAAACTATGCATACTTATGGAGAAAAACACGCTGAATCGATTCCCGTTGACAAAAATCGTCTATCTCTTTTAGTTTCGGAGATTTTAGCGTTTTAAGATTTTTTAATTTTTCCCTATAAATTTGCTTTGATCTGGATAAAACTATGCATACTTATGGAGAAAAACACGCTGAATCGATTCCCGTTGACAAAAATCGTCTATCTCTTTTAGTTTCGGAGATATAAGCGTTTTAAGATTTTTTAATTTTTCCCTATAAATTTGCTTTGATCTGGATAAAACTATGCATACTTATGGAGAAAAACACGCTGAATCGATTCCCGTTGACAAAAATCGTCTATCTCTTTTAGTTTCGGAGATATAAGCGTTTTAAGATTTTTTAATTTTTCCCTATAAATTTGCTTTGATCTGGATAAAACTATGCATACTTATGGAGAAAACACGCTGAATCTATTCCCGTTGACAAAAATCGTCTATCTCTTTAAGTTTCGGAGATATAAGCGTTTTAAGATTTTTTAATTTTTCCCTATAAATTTGATTTGATCTAAATAAAACTATGCATACTTATGGAGAAAAACACGCTGAATCGTCTATCTCTTTTAGTTTCGGAGATATAAGCGTTTTAAGATTTTTTAATTTTTACCTATAAATTTGCTTTGATCTGGATAAAACTATGCATACTTATGGAGAAAAACACGCTGAATCGATTCCCGTTGACAAAAATCGTCTATCTCTTTTAGTTTCGGAGATATAAGCGTTTTAAGATTTTTTAATTTTTCCCTATAAATTTGCTTTGATCTGGATAAAACTATGCATACTTATGGAGAAAAACACGCTGAATCGATTCCCGTTGACAAAAATCGTCTATCTCTTTTAGTTTCGGAGATATAAGCGTTTTAAGATTTTTTAATTTTTCCCTATAAATTTGCTTTGATCTAGATAAAACTATGCATACCTATGGAGAAAAACACGCTGAATCGATTCCCGTTGAAAAAAATTTTTAATTTTTACCTATAAATTTGCTTTGATCTGGATAAAACTATGCATACTTATGGAGAAAAACACGCTGAATCGATTCCCGTTGACAAAAATCGTCTATCTCTTTTAGTTTCGGAGATTTTAGCGTTTTAGGATTCTTTAATTTTTCCCTATAAATTTGCTTTGATCTGGATAAAACTATGCATACTTATGGAGAAAAACACGCTGAATCGATTCTTGTTGACAAAAATTGTCTATCTCTTTTAGTTTCGGAGATTTTAGCTTTTTAAGATTTTTTAATTTTTCCCTATAAATTTGCTTTGATCTGGATAAAACTATGCATACTTATGGAGAAAACACGCTGAATCGATTCCCGTTGACAAAAATCGTCTATCTCTTTTAGTTTCGGAGATATAAGCGTTTTAAGATTTTTTAATTTTTCCCTATAAATTTGCTTTGATCTGGATAAAACTATGCATACTTATGGAGAAAACACGCTGAATCGATTCCCGTTGACAAAAATCGTCTATCTCTTTTTGTTTCGGAGATATAAGCGTTTTAAGATTTTTTAATTTTTCCCTATAAATTTGCTTTGATCTGGATAAAACTATGCATACTTATGGAGAAAAACACGCTGAATCGATTCCCGTTGACAAAAATCGTCTATCTCTTTTAGTTTCGGAGATTTTAGCGTTTTAGGATTTTTTAATTTTTCCCTATAAATTTGCTTTGATCTGGATAAAACTATATACTTATGGAGAAAAACACGCTGAATCGATTCCCGTTGATAAAATTTTTAATTTTTACCTATAATTTTGCTTTGATCTGGATAAAACTATGCATACTTATGGAGAAAAACACGCTGAATCGATTCCCGTTGACAAAAATCGTCTATCTCTTTTAGTTTCGGAGATTTTAGCGTTTTAAGATTTTTTAATTTTTCCCTATAAATTTGCTTTGATCTGGATAAAACTATGCATCCTTATGGAGAAAACACGCTGAATCGATTCCCGTTGACAAAAATCGTCTATCTCTTTTAGTTTCGGAGATATAAGCGTTTTAAGATTTTTTAATTTTCCCTATAAATTTGCTTTGATCTGGATAAAACTATGCATACTTATGGAGAAAACACGCTGAATCGATTCCCGTTGACAAAAATCGTCTATCTCTTTTGGTTTCGGAGATTTTAGCGTTTTAGGATTTTTTAATTTTTCCCTATAAATTTGCTTTGATCTGGATAAAACTATGCATACTTATGGAGAAAAACACGCTGAATCGATTCCCGTTGACAAAATTTTTAATTTTTACCTATAAATTTGCTTTGATCTGGATAAAACTATGCATACTTATGGAGAAAAACACGCTGAATCGATTCCCGTTGACAAAAATCGTCTATCTCTTTTAGTTTAGGAGATTTTAGCGTTTTAGGATTTTTTAATTTTTCCCTATAAATTTGCTTTGATCTGGATAAAACTATGCATACTTATGGAGAAAAACACGCTGAATCGATTCCCGTTGACAAAAATCGTCTATCTCTTTTAGTTTCGGAGATTTTAGCGTTTTAAGATTTTTTAATTTTTCCCTATAAATTTGCTTTGATCTGGATAAAACTATGCATACTTGTGGAGAAAACACGCTGAATCGATTCCCGTTGACAAAAATCGTCTATCTCTTTTAGTTTCGGAGATATAAGCGTTTTAAGATTTTTTAATTTTTCCCTATAAATTTGCTTTGATCTGGATAAAACTATGCATACTTATGAAGAAAAACACGCTGAATCGATTCCCGTTGACAAAAATCGTCTATCTCTTTTAGTTTTGGAGATATAAGCGTTTTAAAATTTTTTAATTTTTCCCTATAAATTTGCTTTGATCTGGATAAAACTATGCATACTTATGGAGAAAAACACGCTGAATCGATTCCCGTTGACAAAAATCGTCTATCTCTTTTAGTTTCGGAGATATAAGCGTTTTAAGATTTTTTAATTTTTCCCTATAAATTTGCTTTGATCTGGATAAAACTATGCATACTTATGGAGAAAAACACGCTGAATCGATTCCCGTTGACAAAAATCGTCTATCTCTTTTAGTTTCGGAGATATAAGCGTTTTAAGATTTTTTAATTTTTCCCTATAAATTTGCTTTGATCTAGATAAAACTATCCATACTTATGGAGAAAAACACGCTGAATCGGGTATCTCTTTTAGTTTCGGAGATATAAGCGTTTTAAGATTTTTTAATTTTTAGCTATAAATTTGCTTTGATCTGGATAAAACTATGCATACTTATGGAGAAAAACACGCTAAATCGATTCCCGTTGACAAAAATCGTCAATCTCTTTTAGTTTCGGAGATATAAGAATTTTAAGATTTTTTAATTTTTCGCTATAAATTTGCTTTGATCTGGATAAAACTATGCATACTTATGGAGAAAAACACGCTGAATCGATTCCCGTTGACAAAAATCGTCTATATCTTTTAGTTTCAGAGATATAAGCGTTTTAAGATTTTTTAATTTTTCCCTATAAATTTGCTTTGATCTAGATAAAACTATGCATACTTATGGAGAAAAACACGCTGAATCGATTCCCGTTGACAAAATTTTTAATTTTTACCTATAAATTTGCTTTGATCTGGATAAAACTATGCATACTTATGGAGAAAAACACGCTGAATCAATTCCCGTTGACAAAAATCGTCTATCTCTTTTAGTTTAGGAGATTTTAGCGTTTTAGGATTTTTTAATTTTTCCCTATAAATTTGCTTTGATCTGGATAAAACTATGCATTCTTATGAAGAAAAACACGCTGAATCGATTCCCGTTGACAAAAATCGTCTATCTCTTTTAGTTTCGGAGATTTTAGCGTTTTAAGATTTTTTAATTTTTCCCTATAAATTTGCTTTTATCTGGATAAAACTATGCATACTCATGGAGAAAAACACGCTGAATCGATTCCCGTTGACAAAAATCGTCTATCTCTTTTAGTTTTGGAGATATAAGCGTTTTAAGATTTTTTAATTTTTCCCTATAAATTTGCTTTGATCTGGATAAAACTATGCATACTTATGAAGAAAAACACGCTGAATCGACTCCCGTTGACAAAAATCGTCTATCTCTTTTAGTTTTGGAGATATAAGCGTTTTATGATTTTTTAATTTTTCCCTATAAATTTGCTTTGATCTGGATAAAACTATGCATACTTATGGAGAAAAACACGCTAAATCGATTCCCGTTGACAAAAATCGTCTATCTCTTTTAGTTTCGGAGATATAAGCGTTTTAAGATTTTTTAATTTTTCCCTATAAATTTGCTTTGATCTGGATAAAACTATGCATACTTATGGAGAAAAACACGCTGAATCTATTCCCGTTGACAAAAATCGTCTATCTCTTTAAGTTTCGGAGATATAAGCGTTTTAAGATTTTTTAATTTTTCCCTATAAATTTGATTTGATCTGGATAAAACTATGCATACTTATGGAGAAAAACACGCTGAATCGATTCCCGTTGACAAAATTTTTAATTTTTCCCTATAAATTTGCTTTGATCTGGATAAGACTATGCATACTTATGGAGAAAAACACGCTGAATCGATTCTTGTTGACAAAAATCGCCTATCTCTTTTAGTTTCGGAGATTTTAGCGTTTTAAGATTTTTTAATTTTCCCTATAAATTTGCTTTGATCTGGATAAAACTATGCATACTTATGGAGAAAAACACGCTGAATCGATTCCCGTTGACAAAAATCGTCTATCTCTTTTAGTTTCGGAGATATAAGCGTTTTAAGATTTTTTAATTTTTTCCTATAAATTTGCTTTGATCTGGATAAAACTATGCATACTTATGTAGAAAAACACGCTGAATCGATTCCCGTTGACAAAATTTTTAATTTTTCCCTATAAATTTGCTTTGATCTGGATAAAACTATGCATACTTATAGAGAAAAACACGCTGAATCGAGTCCCGTTGACAAAAATCGTCTATCTCTTTTAGTTTTAGAGATTTTAGCGTTTTAAGATTTTTTAATTTTTCTCTATAAATTTGCTTTGATCTAGATAAAACTATCCATACTTATTGAGAAAAACACGCTGAATCGTCTATCTCTTTTAGTTTCGGAGATATAAGCGTTTTAAGATTTTTTAATTTTTACCTATATTTATAGGTAAAAATTAAAAAATCTTAAAACGCTTATATCTCCGAAACTAAAAGCATTTTTGCACCGTTAAATGAGGTTCAATTATGTTTTATTATTGAACCTCATTTAACGGTGCAAAAATGCTTCAAAGTTGAATTTCTAAGTGTAAATCGATTGGAAAACGCAAAATAAAGCCGATTTATTAAAAACAAAATTTTTTACAAGTCAAATAAAAATATTAATTTTAAAAATGATTTTTTAAAATTTTTAAATTATTAATATTTTCATAAAATTTTTAACATGATTTTTTTAACGTTTTAGGATTTTTTAAGTCTTTAAAAATTTTAAAATTTTAAAAATTATTTTTAAAAATTCATAAAAATTATAAAAAATTTTTAAAATTTTTAAATGATTTTCTCGACGTTTCAGGATGTTTTAAGACTTTTAAAATTTTAAAATTTTTAAAAAATTTTTTTAAAAATTTAAAAATTTTAAAAGTCTTAAAACATCCTAAAACGTTGAGAAAATCATTTAAAAATTTTAAAAATTTTTATAATTTTTATGAATTTTTAAGACTTAGAAAAATTTAAAAAAAAATTTTAAAAATTTTAAATGTCTTAAAACATCCTGAAACGTTGAGAAAATCATGTAAAAATCTTTTAAAATTTTTAATAATTTTTATGAATTTTTGAAAACTTAGAAAAATTTTTAAAAAAAATTTTAAAAATTTTAAAATTTTAAAAGCCTTAAAACATCCTAAAACGTAAAAAAAATCATGTTAGAAATTTTAAAATTTTTAATATTTTAAAAATTTTAAAAAATCATTTTTAAAATCATTATTTTTATTTGACTTGCAAAAAATTTTGTTTTCAATAAGTCGGCTTTATTTTGCGTTTTCCAATCGATTTACACTTAGAAATTCAACTTTGAAGCATTTTTGCACCGTTAGATTAGATTAGATTAGATTTACACGGGGTGATAAGACATTAGATATCTCACAATCACTGCGACCTATAAGATCTTTTGTGAGTCCCCTAATAGTTTATTCCCAGTCGGGTAAAATGCTTTTTATGAACCTTATAACCTTTCTGGGGGCTTCTCTCCATATGTCTTCAGGCTTTAGAAAAGGCCTGTTAAGATGTTGCAGCCTTTTGGAGAACACTGCTTCACATTCACATAGATTGTGTTCGGCAGTTTCTTTTGCTTCTTTACAGAAGCGACAGTTGTCATCCTGAACTTTACCCATTTTTGAGAGATGGTATCTCAAAGGGCAGTGGCCTGTGAGGAGTCCTGTCATTATTCTCAGTTCAGCTTTGCTGAGAATAAGGAGCTCTTTGGTCCTTGTGGTGCTATGCGAGATAAATCTCTTTGATTGTTTCAGTCCTGGAGTGGACTTCCAACGAGAGATTTTCTTTTCTTCCTCCCATTTGCGAACCTCTAGTTTGATGTGGCCTTTAGTATAGCCACAGAAAGGTTCTGGGCCTATAAAGGTTTTAGTTCCTCCTTCTTTAGCGAGGGAGTCTGCTATTTCATTGCCTTCGATGCCTGTATGCCCTGGAACCCACATTAGGGTTACTCTGTTGTATACACCCAGTTTATCAACAGTATCTAGGCATTCCCAGACCAGTCTTGACTCAATTTTGTGTGAACATAGAGCCATAATAGCTGCTCTGCTATCCGATAGGATGAATATTTTTGCGTTTCTGTAGCCTTTATCCAGACAATTCAGAGCGCAAAGTTGTATGGCATATATTTCTGCCTGGAATACAGTGGCTTTGGAGCCCATGGGAGCTGATATCCTTGTTTTAGGACCAAAAACACCTGCTCCTACTCTATTGTCCATCTTGGATCCGTCTGTATAATATATCAGTGATCCTCTGGGGAATTTTATTTCATCTTCTTTCCAGAATTTGCGACTTTCTATAGTAGCATTGAACCTTCTGTCAAATTTGAATCTGACATCCATCAGATCCACTGCTGTACAGGTCATTAGATTAAGATTTCTAAGAATACTTAGGTGGCCTGTTAAGTCTCCAGACTTAAAGTTTTTTGTCCGTTGCAATTGAGTTGCAAAAACTGCTGCTTCTTTTTCCAAAAAGAGCGGGAGGGGCGGCAGATCAAGTATCACCTCCAAGGCAGCAGTAGGACATGTGCTGGAAGCACCAGTAATCATGAGACATGCTAGTCTCTGTAGTTTGGTAAGTTGGACTTGTGTTCCTTTACTTTCCAGTTTTGGCCACCATACCATAGTGGCATAACTGACCATGGGTCTCACAATAGCCTTATAGACCCAGTCGGTCATTTTAGGCTTTAGTCCCCATTTCTTACCTACCATTTTACTGCAGGTAAATAAAGCTCCTCTAGCTTTGTTATTAACTTGCTCGAGGTGTAAGTTCCATGTGAGTTTTTGATCCAGTGTAACCCCCAGAAACTTGACACTGTTAGAAAGGTCGATTTGTATCCCTCCCAGACTGGGTGCTTTGATTGTAAGCTTCCTTCTCCTGGTAAAAGGAACAATTGTAGTCTTGTGTGGGTTAATGTTGAGCCCTTCACCAAGGCACCAAGTATTGGCGATCTTTAGGGCATCTTGCATTCGTTCGTAAATCGTCCCGTCATGCTTACCCCTAACTATAATGACGATGTCGTCAGCGTATCCGATGGTTTCAAAACCGTTAGCTGACAGTTTGTTTAACAGGTCGTCGACTACCATTGACCACAACAGGGGCGATAGACATCCTCCCTGTGGACAACCTTTAATGGTTTTCACTGTACTTGACTCATCTCCAAGACAAGCCGTTATTAACCGATTTGTGAGCATGGAGTGTATCCATTTAGCCATCGTAGGGTCCTAGCCCCTATTTATTAAGGCTTTGTGAATGGATGCATGTGAGGTGTTGTCAAACGCACCCTCTATATCCATGAACGCGCCTAGTGCAACTTCTCCATGTTCTCTAGCCTTTTCCAGTTTCCTGACGAGGCTATGCAGAGCAGAGATAGTGGATTTACCTGATTGATAGGCAAATTGACTCGCGTTAAGGGGAAATGAAATTAAGTATTCACTTCTTATATGCTGGTCAATAATTTTCTCCACCGTCTTCAATAGAAACGATGAGAGACTAATGGGGCGAAAGGATTTGGGGTGGGTTTTAAGGCGTTTCCCTACCTTTGGAATGAACACCACCTTAGCGTCCTGCCAAGATTTGGGTATATGTCCCCAAGCAAAGCTGGATCGGAATAATATCAATAGATCCGCTATAATGATCTCTATTCCTTGCTGGAGGAATGCTGGATAGATTCCGTCCCCACCTGGGGATTTATAGGGTTTGAATGATTTTATAGCCCATTTGACTTTACCCGGGGTAAATATTTTACCAGCCATTTTGTAGGTGTGGGTCTGAGGTCTTTTAGTCCCCTCTGGATAGCCCATTCTTATTGGGTAGTCATTGTGTATCACTGTTGAACCTGGGAAATGTGTTTCAAGTAAAACTTGAATTGTCTCCCCTTCGGATTCAGTGAGGTTGCCGTCCGTTTTAACTAGCTGACCTATACCATTTGAGTGATCTTTCGCTAGGGCTTTATGTAGTCGTGCCGCAGTGTGTGTATTATTAACACCTTCGCAAAACGTTCTCCATGACCTTCTCTTAGATTTCCTCAATTCATTGTTGTACTCTGTTAGCGCTTTTCTGTATTCATCCCAGTTTTGGGTGATTTTAGCCCTATTAAAGAGTTTCCTAGCGTTTTGGCGAAGTAGGCTTAATCCTTTATTCCACCAGGGTACGTCCCTATTCAAACTTGTCTGCTTTTATGGGCAGCTTTCTTCAAAGGCGTTATAGATACGGTCCCTTAGTTTATAAGAGGCATCGTCAAGAGCTTCTAGAGACTCTATTTTACCCGGTTTTATCCTATCCTTGGACTTTAAGATACTACAAAAAGTATCCCAATCGGTAAGTCTAGGATCCCGATGTGCCTCTATTATATAGGTTTTTACTTCCAGATCGAATCTAATATGCATATGGTCCGATAGGGATGCATAGGCAGACACGTGCCAATTTTTAACCCTATCTACGAAAGCAGGGCTAGCCAGTGTTAGGTCAAGAACTTCTTCCCTAATTGCATTAATAAAAGTAGGTTTGCCTCCCTTATTCATAATGTCAATATTACTAGTTAACAAATATTCAAGCAGTTCCTTACCTCTTTTATTGATGTTTGTGCTGCTCCATAGCGTATGATGGGCATTTGCATCACACCCAATAATGAATTGTAGGTTCATTCTTTTGCAGTGGATAATGAAATCGGCTACCGCCTCTGGAGGTGATGAATCAGCCTCAGGGAAGTAGGCTGAGGCTATTGCAACCTTAAGCCTTCCTCCCCTAGATGTTGTATCTATTATCACTGCAGCGATGTCGCGTTGAATAAATCTAGAAAAAGAAATACAATTTATTCGTTTGTTAATCATTATGGCGGCTCTAGGATTTTCACAGCCGCTGCAATATATTAATTTACTTAACTGGGTCTGAAGACCCCTAACATTGTTGGCTACCAGCCATGGGCTCTTGGATTAGTGCCAGGTCCATTTCTTCTCGAATAAACCTCCATGAAAGCACGTCAGATGCAGCTTTCGCATGGTGGAGGTTTATTTGTAGGCATTTAATGGTGTCGCCCATCATCTGCCTTCCGATGCCACGGTTTCCCGCGATTTCTTCCTCGGGGAGCGACTAACCGCTCCTGCCTCAGTAAAGGCTTATGTGAGCTCTTTCTATGAGGCGAAGATTTGCGATGAACAAGCTCTTTTTCAGCTCTAACCCCTGATGTGGACGCTCCAGCTTGGGGTGTTGAGGGTATTGGAACCTTTATTACCCCTGATGTTGAGGGCATTGGTTCCTTTTCCGCTCTTGACGTTGAGGGCACTTGCTCCTCTGTTTGTGGTGCCGCAGGTTTTGGAACTTCTGAGAGTGGTCTTGAAGCCTCTTTCTCATCAGGGTTACCTTTCGACTTAGAGTGGGTACCTTTGGGTCGAAATTTAACGACCCCAAATTTGTAGTCCACTACAAAGTTTTGTTTCTTCAGAGCTTCATAACTTGCCGTATTCAAAGATACGACCAGCTCTACGCAGTTCTTAGGGGCATTTGCTCTCTTCAGAACTTTCCAATCTTTGGCATTAAGTCCGTCATTGTGGTTTTCGACGAACTTGAGAATTGTCTCGTTGTTGTGGTCAAGGCTATTTCCAAAGTAGCCTATTACAATATGTGGTCGAGGAATTTCTCCCTCATCTACCACCTTAAGATCAATATCGTCTACCCTAAGGTTTGACATGCTGCTTTTAATCCACTCAGGTGTGTCCTTGTTACAGCACGTTACGACTATATAGCCCGGTTTGAAGCTAAAGTCCCTAAACTTAGGCTTAATAGTAGCCTTAGAGTCTAGGGCTAAAAACTAGCTCCAAAACATCTTGTTGCACAGCCTCTTGCTGAGCCACTGTCAGTGAAGTTTCTGGATAGTTAGTGGGAATAATACCCAATCTTACGCTATCCAGTGCTTGTTTGAAGGTTAGGCAGTGGGGTGTTGCGTCATCCCCTGGTCGCCTTTTCTGTTCTGTAGTGGCTGCGGGGTTTTGAGCTCCTTCAGTACTACGAACTATGACCTTCTTGGCCGGTTCGCCTTTTCCGGGAGTTGAGTCGTCTGAGCGTCCTCTTTTGCATGTTGTAGGCTGTTTGTAAGGCTGCTTACATTGAATACGGGCCTCTTCAACGGTGTGCCTTTGCTGTAGCAGCCATTTAAAACGCTTTCGCGCTGCCCCACTCAGTCCACGTGTATGGCCTTTAAGGTCCATTTTGCTGAGGGACTTTTGTAATTCCTCATCTGAGGATTGAGAAGGGATTTTGTCAGTCTCCATCCCAGTTAAAGGGACTTGTGGAGGCTGATCTACCCCAGTCTCTTTTTGAAGATCAGGATCTTCAGTTGTTTTGGGCTCTTGAGGCGTGCCCGTGCCTTCAGTTTTGGTTACCAGGTCCATATGGTTCCCACGAGAAGCTAGGGAAATAATCTGTCCACTTCCGTAGAGCCCCGCATACGAAAGTAAGGCTAAGTGCATCCGAAGGTCGCCTGGTATTCGGAGCCATCGTTATCGACTACACTAACGCAGAGCCATTCATCCTTTAGGCACGATGGGTTCCACCTTAGGATTGCGGATTTATTTTCTGGGTTTACTCCCATAGAACCGACATGTTCTGTTAAAACAAGGGCACCTCGAGTAGGGTGCGATTCTTCATCGCGCATGTCGGTCTTGAAAAAGGAGAGGCCGTGGTGGTGAACTAGCACCTCTATATTGCGCTTCACTTTCTCCTGACGCTTGGTCTAAAAGTTGCCTCCCAGACCTCACATCCGCCCCCTTTTGCACCGTTAAATGAGGTTCAATAATAAAACATTATTGAACCTCATTTAACGGTGCAAAAATGCTTCAAAGTTGAATTTCTAAGTGTAAATCGTTTGGAAAACGCAAAATAAAGCCGATTTATTAAAAACAAAATTTTTTGCAAGTCAAATAAAAATATTAATTTTAAAAATGATTTTTTAAAATTTTTAAATTATTAATATTTTCATAAAATTTTTAACATGATTTTTTTAACGTTTTAGGATTTTTTAAGTCTTTAAAAATTTTAAAATTTTTAAAATTATTTTTAAAAATTCATAAAAATTATAAAAAATTTTTAAAATTTTTAAATGTCTCGACGTTTCAGGATGTTTTAAGACTTTTAAAATTTTTAAATTTTTAAAAATTTTTTTTAAAAATTTTAAAATTTTAAAAGTCTTAAAACATCCTAAAACGTTTAGAAAATCTTTAAAAAATTTTAAAAATTTTTATAATTTTTATGAATTTTTAAGACTTAGAAAAATTTAAAAAAAAATTTTAAAAATTTTAAAAGTCTTAAAACATCCTGAAACGTTGAGAAAATCATGTAAAAATCTTTTAAAATTTTTAATAATTTTTATGAATTTTTGAAAACTTAGAAAAATTTTTTAAAAAAATTTTAAAAATTTTAAAATTTTAAAAGCCTTAAAACATCTTAAACGTAAAAAAAATCATGTTAGAAATTTTAAAATTTTTAATATTTTAAAAATTTTAAAAAATCATTTTTAAAATCATTATTTTTATTTGACTTGCAAAAAATTTTGTTTTTAATAAATCGTCTTTATTTTGCGTTTTCCAATCGACTTACACTTAGAAATTCAACTTTGAAGCATTTTTGCACCGTTAAATGAGGTTCAATAATAAAACATTATTGAACCTCATTTAACGGTGCAAAAATGCTTCAAAGTTGAATTTCTAAGTGTAAATCGATTGGAAAACGCAAAATAAAGCCGATTTATTAAAAACAAAATTTTTTGCAAGTCAAATAAAAATATTAATTTTAAAAATGATTTTTTAAAATTTTTAAATTATTAATATTTTCATTAAAATTTTTAACATGATTTTTTTAACGTTTTAGGATTTTTTAAGTCTAAAAATTTTAAAATTTTAAAAATTATTTTACAAAATTCATAAAAATTATAAAAAATTTTAAAAATTTTTAAATGATTTTCTCGACGTTTCAGAATGTTTTAAGTCTTTTACATATTTTAAAATTTTTAAAAATTTTTTTTAAAAATTTTAAAATTTTAAAAGTCCTAAAACATCCTAAAACGTTGAGAAAATCATTTAAAAAATTTTAAAAATTTTTATAATTTTTATGAATTTTTAAGACTTAGAAAAATTTAAAAAAAAAATTTTAAAATTTTAAAAGTCTTAAAACATCCTGAAACGTTGAGAAAATCATGTAAAAATCTTTTAAAATTTTTAATAATTTTTATAAATTTTTGAAAACAGTAAAATTTTTAAAAAAAATTTTAAAAATTTTAAAATTTTAAAAGCCTTAAAACATCCTAAAACGTAAAAAAAATCATGTTAGAAATTTTAAAATTTTTAATATTTTAAAAATTTAAAAAAATCATTTTTAAAATCATTATTTTTATTTGACTTGCAAAAAATTTTGTTTTTATTAAATCGGCTTTATTTTGCGTTTTCCAATCGATTTACACTTAGAAATTCAACTTTGAAGCATTTTTGCACCGTTAAATGAGGTTCAATAATAAAACATTATGTATGTAAGTATGCATAGTTTTATCCAGATCAAAGCAAATTTATAGGGAAAAATTAAAGAATCCTAAAACGCTAAAATCTCCGAAACTAAAAGAGATAGACGATTTTTGTC
>JBDIXK010000183.1:0-15186 GCA_039654895.1 Mongoloraphidia duomilia
TTTAAAATATTTTAAAATTTTAAAAATTATTTTTTAAAAATTCATAAAAATTATTAAAAATTTTAAAAGATTTTTACATGATTTTCTCAACGTTTCAGGATGTTTTAAGACTTTTAAAATTTTAAAATTTTTTTAAAATTTTTTTTAAAAATTCATAAAAATTATAAAAATTTTAAAAATTTTTAAATGATTTTCTCGACGTTTTAGGATGTTTTAAGACTTTTAAAATTTTTAAATTTTAAAAAAAATTTTTAAAAATTTTAAAATTTTAAAAGTCTTAAAACATCCTGAAACGTCGAGAAAATCATTTAAAAATTTTTAAAATTTTTATAATTTTTATGAATTTTTGAAAACTTAGAAAATTTTTAAAAAAAATTTTAAAAATTTTAAAATTTTAAAAGCCTTAAAACATCCTAAAACGTAAAAAAAATCATGTTAGAAATTTTAAAATTTTTAATATTTTAAAAATTTTAAAAAATCATTTTTAAAATCATTATTTTTATTTGACTTGCAAAAAATTTTGTTTTTAATAAATCGGCTTTATTTTGCGTTTTCCAATCGATTTACACTTAGAAATTCAACTTTGAAGCATTTCTGCACCGTTAAATGAGGTTCAATAATAAAACATTATTGAACCTCATTTAACGGTGCAGAAATGCTTCAAAGTTGAATTTCTAAGTGTAAATCGATTGGAAAACACAAAATAAAGCCGATTTAAAAAAAACAAAATTTTTTGCAAGTCAAATAAAAATATTAATTTTAAAAATGATTTTTTAAAATTTTTAAAATATTAAAAATTTATAAAATTTCTAACATGATTTTTTTAACGTTTTAGGATGTTTTAAGGCTTTAAAATTTAAAATTTTTAAAATTTTTTTAAAAATTTTTCTAAGTTTTCAAAAATTCATAAAAATTATTAAAAATTTTAAAAGATTTTTACATGATTTTCTCGACGTTTCAGGATGTTTTAAGACTTTAAATTTTAAAATTTTTAAAAATTTTTTTTAAAATTTTTCTAAAGTCTTAAAACATTCCTAAAACGTCGAGAAAATCATTTAAAAATTTTTAAATGATTTTCTCGACGTTTTAGGAATGTTTTAAGACTTAGAAAAATTTGAAAAAAAATTTTAAAAATTTTAAAAGTCTTAAAACATCCTGAAACGTTGAGAAAATCATGTAAAAATCTTTTAAAATTTTTAATAATTTTTATGAATTTTTAAAGAAAAATTTTTAAAAAAATTTTAAAAATTTAAAATTTTAAAGCCTTAAAACATCCTAAAACGTAAAAAAAATCATGTTAGAAATTTTATAAAATATTAATATTTTAAAAATTTTAAAAAATCATTTTTAAAATCAATATTTTTATTTGACTTGCAAAAAATTTTGTTTTTAATAAATCGGCTTTATTTTGCGTTTTCCAATCGATTTACACTTAGAAATTCAACTTTGAAGCATTTCTGCACCGTTAAATGAGGTTCAATAATGAAACATTATTGAACCTCATTTAACGGTGCAGAAATGCTTCAAAGTTGAATTTCTAAGTGTAAATCGATTGGAAAACGCAAAATAAAGCCGATTTATAAAAAACAAAATTTTTTGCAAGTCAAATAAAAATATTAATTTTAAAAATGATTTTTTAAAATTTTTAAAATATTAAAAATTTATAAAATTTCTAACATGATTTTTTTTACGTTTTAGGATTTTTTAAGTCTTTAAAATTTTAAAATTTTAAAATTTTAAAAATTAGTTTTAAAAATTCATAAAAATTATTAAAAATTTTAAAAGATTTTTACATGATTTTCTCGACGTTTCAGGATGTTTTAAGACTTTTAAAATTTTTAAAATTTTTTTTAAAATTTTTCTAAGTCTTAAAACATTCCTAAAACGTCGAGAAAATCATTTAAAAAATTTTAAATGATTTTCTAGACGTTTTAGGATGTTTTAAGACTTAGAAAAATTTGAAAAAAAATTTTAAAAATTTTAAAAGTCTTAAAACATCCTGAAACGTTGAGAAAATCATGTAAAAATCTTTTAAAATTTTTAATAATTTTTATGAATTTTTGAAAACTTAGAAAAATTTTTAAAAAAATTTTAAAAATTTAAAATTTTAAAAGCCTTAAAACATCCTAAAACGTTAAAAAAATCATGTTAAAAATTTTATAAAATATTAATAATTTAAAAATTTTAAAAAATCATTTTTAAAATTAATATTTTTATTTGACTTGCAAAAAATTTTGTTTTTTATAAATCGGCTTTATTTTGCGTTTTCCAATCGATTTACACTTAGAAATTCAACTTTGAAGCATTTCTGCACCGTTAAATGAGGTTCAATAATGTTTTATTATTGAACCTCATTTAACGGTGCAAAAATGCTTCAAAGTTGAATTTCTAAGTGTAAATCGATTGGAAAACGCAAAATAAAGCCGATTTATTAAAAACAAAATTTTTTGCAAGTCAAATAAAAATAATGATTTTAAAAATGATTTTTTAAAATTTTTAAAATATTAAAAATTTTAAAATTTCTAACATGATTTTTTTAACGTTTTAGGATGTTTTAAGGCTTTTAAAATTTTAAAATTTTTAAAATTTTTTTAAAAATTTTTCTAAGTTTTCAAAAATTCATAAAAATTATTAAAAATTTTAAAAGATTTTTACATGATTTTCTCAACGTTTCAGGATGTTTTAAGACTTTTAAAATTTTTAAAATTTTTTTTTAAATTTTTCTGTCTTAAAAAATCATAAAAATTATAAAAATTTTTTAAATTTTTTAAATGATTTTCTCGACGTTTTAGGATGTTTTAAGACTTTTAAAATTTTAAAATTTTTAAAAAAATTTTTAAAAATTTTAAAATTTTAAAAGTCTTAAAACATCCTGAAACGTCGAGAAAATCATTTAAAAATTTTTTAAATTTTTTAAAATTTTTATGAATTTTTAAACTTAGAAAAATTTTTAAAAAAAATTTTAAAATTTTTAAAGACTTAAAAAATCCTAAAACGTTAAAAAAATCATGTTAGAAATTTTATAAAAATATTAATAATTTAAAAATTTTAAAAAATCATTTTTAAAATTAATATTTTTATTTGACTTGCAAAAAATTTTGTTTTTAATAAATCGGCTTTATTTTGCGTTTTCCAATCGATTTACACTTAGAAATTCAACTTTGAAGCATTTCTGCACCGTTAAATGAGGTTCAATAATGAAACATTATTGAACCTCATTTAACGGTGCAGAAATGCTTCAAAGTTGAATTTCTAAGTGTAAATCGATTGGAAAACGCAAAATAAAGCCGATTTATTAAAAACAAAATTTTTTGCAAGTCAAATAAAAATAATGATTTTAAAAATGATTTTTTAAAATTTTTAAAATATTAAAAATTTTAAAATTTCTAACATGATTTTTTTAACGTTTTAGGATGTTTTAAGGCTTTTAAATTTTAAAATTTTTAAAATTTTTTTTAAAAATTTTTCTGTTTTCAAAAATTCATAAAAATTATTAAAAATTTTAAAAGATTTTTACATGATTTTCTCAACGTTTCAGGATGTTTTAAGACTTTTAAAATTTTTAAAATTTTTTTTTAAATTTTTCTGTCTTAAGAATTCATAAAAATTATAAAAATTTTTAAAATTTTTTAAATGATTTTCTCGACGTTTTAGGATGTTTTAAGACTTTTAAAATTTTTAAATTTTTAAAAAAAATTTTTAAAAATTTTAAAATTTTAAAAGTCTTAAAACATCCTGAAACGTCGAGAAAATCATTTAAAAATTTTTTAAATTTTTTAAAATTTTTATGAATTTTTAAAAATAATTTTTAAAATTTTAAAATTTTTAAAGACTTAAAAAATCCTAAAACGTTAAAAAAATCATGTTAAAAATTTTATAAAAATATTAATAATTTAAAAATTTTAAAAAATCATTTTTAAAATTAATATTTTTATTTGACTTGCAAAAAATTTTGTTTTTATTAAATCGGCTTTATTTTGTGTTTTCCAATCGATTTACACTTAGAAATTCAACTTTGAAGCATTTCTGCACCGTTAAATGAGGTTCAATAATGTTACATTATTGAACCTCATTTAACGGTGCAGAAATGCTTCAAAGTTGAATTTCTAAGTGTAAATCGATTGGAAAACGCAAAATAAAGCCGATTTAAAAAAAACAAAATTTTTTGCAAGTCAAATAAAAATAATGATTTTAAAAATGATTTTTTAAAATTTTTAAAATATTAATAAATTTATAAAATTTCTAACATGATTTTTTTTACGTTTTAGGATGTTTTAAGGCTTTTAAAATTTTAAAATTTTTAAAATTTTTTTTAAAAATTTTTCTAAGTTTTCAAAAATTCATAAAAATTATTAATTTTAAAAGATTTTTACATGATTTTCTCAACGTTTCAGGAAGTTTTAAGACTTTTAAAATTTTTAAAATTTTTTTTTAAATTTTTCTAAGTCTTAAAAATTCATAAAAATTATAAAAATTTTTAAAATTTTTTAAATGATTTTCTCGACGTTTTAGGATGTTTTAAGACTTTTAAAATTTTAAAATTTTTAAAAAAAATTTTTAAAAATTTTATTGAATTTATTATTAGAATAATCAGCAAAGAAATTACAAACACCGTTTTGTGATAACCAAAAATATATTTCACTCAAAAGTTTTGAGATTTGACAGCTCGTGTTACACCAGTCTCACGAATAACAACTACAACATTTGTATATAAAAACCATAGCACTAAAAACTATCTATACAGCTCATAGAGTTATAGCTCATAGACTTGTGATACAGCCCGTTAAATTTTCATTTCAATACTCCCACTAAAATTTAACATCAACAAATTTTAACATTTAACAGACTGTATTTTATTTTTGATTAAAACTTACTTAAAATACAAAATCTGATCTCTTAAATAGGTAAAAGTTTGAATTGGCAGCGCCTTGGTTAATATGTCTGCTAATTGATTTTTACTTGCAACATATTCAATTTTTATTAGACCCAATTCAACCTTTTCCCTCACAAAATTATATTTAACATCTATATGTTTTGTTCTCTTGTGATAAACAGGGTTGTTAATTAATCTGATTGCACTCTGATTATCAACACATAGCGACACACAGTCATAATTTTCACCTAATTCTAATAATAATTGTTGTAACCACAATATCTCTTTAGCAGATTCACAAGCAGCTACAAATTCTGCCTCCGTAGTAGAGAGAGCAATGGTTTTCTGTTTTTGACTAGACCATGTGATCGGTCCCCCGTTCATTTTAAATACGTAACCCGTAGTAGACTTACGAGTATCTACATCGCCTGCAAAATCAGAATCTGAGTATCCGATAAAATCATTGCTTTCTCCATATTTTATGAACAAATTTTTAGTATTAATTAGATATCTTATTACACGTTTTACAGCATTTACATGTTGTTCACTCGGGTTGTTTACATATCTACTTAAAACATTTACAGCATATGATATATCAGGCCTTGAAACAGAACATAAAAATAACAATGAACCTATAGCTTCTCTATAAGGAAACTTTACAATATTTTCATCAACATTCTTTGAAATAACAACATTCACATCTGCTGGAGTACTAGCAGGATTTGCATTACTCATATAAAATTTCTCAATAATTTGCTCAATGTAATCTCTTTGGTGAATGCAAATACAATCATTCATTCTTTCTATTTCCATACCTACGAAATATGTTAAGTTTAGTTCTTTAATTTTAAATGCTTGCTTTAAATACTCAATTATTTCTTTAATAACTTGTTGACTTGAAGATACTACAAGTGCATCATCAACATAAATTATTAAGAATACTTTAATTTGATTAAAAATTCCTATATATATGCAATTATCAGCTTGAGATTGTACAAAACCATATTTCTTTAAAAATTCAGTAAATCTTTTGTTCCAGCACCTAGATGCCTGTTTCAACCCATATAAAGATTTATTTAATTTCAAAACATAATCATTATTTATTAATACACCCTCAGGTATTTCTATATAAATATCTTCCTCAAGATATCCGTTTAGAAACGCAGTTTTTACATCAAATTGCTGAATTTCTAAATTATACTTAGCTGCAATTGACAAAATAATTCTTATAGAATCATACCTTGTTGTTGGAGAAAATATTTCTCGATAGTCGACATCTTTTATTTGATTATACCCACGTGCACATAAACGAGCCTTGTAACGTGTGATTTTACCTTTCACATCCTTCTTGATCGCAAAAACCCATTTTGTGGTCAGTGTTCTCTGGTCAGACTTTTTAACTGCAGTCCAAGTCCTATTTTCTTCAAGTGCTGATAGTTCTTCTTTAACAGCCTTACACCATTCTTTCTTCTGTGAACTTTTCATCGCTTCTTCGTATGTTTGAGGTAATGAGAGCTCAACAAGATTTGCTTCGAGAGGTCTATTTCTTCGTGGTCGCAGGTTCATATTGAGACGTCCCGTATCTTCTATTTCTTGAGATGGTTCATAAGCAGTATCATCACTATTGACACTTGATAAGCTATCTTCATTTTCTATAGATATAACATCTTCTTCAATTGTCATTTCAGTTTCCATGTTCTCATTTTCTTTCTTCTCTTCATCAATAATGTGTATTTTTGATATGTTTTTTCTTATTTCTGGAACCAAATTTTCTTCAAAGATGACATTTCTTGATACTTTCATTTGTTTTGTATTTATATTATACATTCTGTAATTGGTATTGTCATACCCAACTAGTATCATTTTCTCACTCTTCTTATCCCACTTTGTTCTCAATTGGTCAGGAATATGAACATAACCAGTGCTACCAAACACTTTAATATGACCTAATTGAGGTTTCATACCATTCCATAATTCAAAAGGTGTCTTATTAGGAGTCTGGCTCGAGGAAGTTCTATTCAATATGTAAACAGCACAATTTACGGCTTCAGCCCATAAGTTCAGTGCCACATCTCGTGCATATAACATTGATCGAGCACTTTCCACAATTGTTCGAATCTCCCTCTCAGCGCGTCCATTTTGCTCAGGTGTGTACGGAGCAGTACACTCATGAATTATGCCTTCTTTATCTAAATATTCTTTGAAAGCTTTATTTACATATTCTTTTCCATTATCTGTGTGAAGAATCCCCACATTGTGCCTATACTTATTTTTGATTAAAGCATTGTATTTCTTAAACAGTTCTATGACATCACTCTTGTTTTTGATAAAATATACATGCCTGTAACTTGTAGCAGCATCTTTGAATAATACAAAATATCTCGAACCTTGAATTGACGAATGGCTCATAGGTCCGCATACATCACTGTATACTAAGTTACCAGGCTGTAATTCTCCTCGTTCAGATTTATGAAACGAGAATCTGCACTGCTTCCCATATGCGCATGCTTCACAAACAAAATCATTTTCAGTTTTGTCATTGACTTTTAATCCTTCAACAACACTGTTTGCACTCATATTCTTTATTTGTTTCAAATTGATATGCCCCAGTCTTTCATGCCACTTTCTAATATCACTTTGATTATTTTGAACCACATTACAAGTGGTGTTTGGAACCACTGTTTTTATTTTCAGTTCGTATAAATTGTTTTCTTTGATTTGTGCAGTCATCACCAATTTATTTTCGTTATAAATTAGTGCACTTGTGTCTTTCTTTATTATGGTGTAACCTTTACGCATTATCACACCTTCTGAGAACAAGTTTCTTCGCAGACTCGGAACATACAATACATCATTTAGTACGCTATTCTCCCACTGTCCATCAACGCACCTTTTTATGAACACTTTACCAATACCAGATATTTCCACAGATTGTTTATTTCCTAAGGTTAGTGACTTCTGTTTAGATTCTGTAAGTTCTACAAAAAAATCTTTTCTAAATGTCATGTGTGCAGAGGCACCACTGTCAAGAATCCAAGTGTTTTCTTCAGCTTCGCACGAACTGACTTCTGCATTAAATGCTAACATATTTGCACCTTCTTGTCGAGGTTTTCTATTATTTGATTTCTTTGGAAGACGACATTCTTTGGAAAAATGGCCTCGCTTCCCACAATTATAGCATTCAAAACGATGTTTAGGTTTATTGTTACTCAAACCACTACCATTCGGATTCGATTCATTTGGTTTCGACTGATTTTTCTGTTTTGTATTTACAACAACAAAAGCTGTCTCTTCTTCTTCTTCACATGTGATGCTAGCTTCTTCATCTAATAGACGAGCAGTTAGATTACTAATATTCTGTTGTCTTGGGTCCAACGACATCCATGCTTGACGCAATGATCTGTACTTGGGAGGTAATGTTCCAAGTATTTTTGTTATGATTGCCATTTCACTAATATTCTCACCACTTTCTTTTAACTGTTTAGCTAAGTTTTCTACTTTTGAAATGTGTTGTGCTACACTGTCATTTGGTGACATTTTATACTGATAAAACCTTTCATGAACCAACATTTTATTTAATTCACTTTTCTGTTCATAAACCGACTCAAGTTTCGACATTATTTCTTTAGCAGTTTCACAGTTTTCTATTAATGTAATCTGTTTGAATTCCATCGAAGAAGTTATTATAAACATGGCCATGCCATCATTTTTCAACCATTCACTGTAATCTATCTCAGGTCTAGGTACTGAAATATCTATTCCTTTCGCCCTTAAAGCACATTTTATTTGAAACTTCCATTGTCTAAAATTGTTTCCATCAAATTTTTCCACGTGCATCGATCTCGTGGAATCCATTTTTCTAAAACTGTTTTGTTTCACGATTTTCTTTTTCTTTGCTGTTTTCTTTTATTCTTTAATTTTTAGCGTTTCTGGGCCCATAACCTATTGAATTTATTATTAGAATAATCAGCAAAGAAATTACAAACACCGTTTTGTGATAACCAAAAATATATTTCACTCAAAAGTTTTGAGATTTGACAGCTCGTGTTACACCAGTCTCACGAATAACAACTACAACATTTGTATATAAAAACCATAGCACTAAAAACTATCTATACAGCTCATAGAGTTATAGCTCATAGACTTGTGATACAGCCCGTTAAATTTTCATTTCAATAAATTTTAAAATTTTAAAAGTCTTAAAACATCCTGAAACGTCGAGAAAATCATTTAAAAATTTTTTAAATTTTTTAAAATTTTTATGAATTTTTAAAAATAATTTTTAAAATTTTAAAATTTTTAAAGACTTAAAAAATCCTAAAACGTTAAAAAAATCATGTTAAAAATTTTATAAAAATATTAATAATTTAAAAATTTTAAAAAATCATTTTTAAAATTAATATTTTTATTTGACTTGCAAAAAATTTTGTTTTTTTTAAATCGGCTTTATTTTGTGTTTTCCAATCGATTTACACTTAGAAATTCAACTTTGAAGCATTTCTGCACCGTTAAATGAGGTTCAATAATGTTTTATTATTGAACCTCATTTAACGGTGCAAAAATGCTTCAAAGTTGAATTTCTAAGTGTAAATCGATTGGAAAACGCAAAATAAAGCCGATTTATTAAAAACAAAATTTTTTGCAAGTCAAATAAAAATAATGACTTTAAAAATGATTTTTTAAAATTTTTAAAATATTAAAAATTTTAAAATTTCTAACATGATTTTTTTTACGTTTTAGGATGTTTTAAGGCTTTTAAAATTTTAAAATTTTTAAAATTTTTTTTAAAAATTTTTCTGTTTTCAAAAATTCATAAAAATTATTAAAAATTTTAAAAGATTTTTACATGATTTTCTCAACGTTTCAGGATGTTTTAAGACTTTTAAAATTTTTAAAATTTTTTTTTAAATTTTTCTGTCTTAAAAATTCATAAAAATTATAAAAATTTTTAAAATTTTTTAAATGATTTTCTCGACGTTTTAGGATGTTTTAAGACTTTTAAAATTTTAAAATTTTTAAAAAAAATTTTTAAAAATTTTAAAATTTTAAAAGTCTTAAAACATCCTGAAACGTCGAGAAAATCATTTAAAAAATTTTTAAATTTTTTAAAATTTTTATGAATTTTTAAAAATAATTTTTAAAATTTTAAAATTTTTAAAGACTTAAAAAATCCTAAAACGTTAAAAAAATCATGTTAAAAATTTTATAAAAATATTAATAATTTAAAAATTTTAAAAAATCATTTTTAAAATTAATATTTTTATTTGACTTGCAAAAAATTTTGTTTTTTTTAAATCGGCTTTATTTTGTGTTTTCCAATCGATTTACACTTAGAAATTCAACTTTGAAGCATTTCTGCACCGTTAAATGAGGTTCAATAATGTTTTATTATTGAACCTCATTTAACGGTGCAAAAATGCTTCAAAGTTGAATTTCTAAGTGTAAATCGATTGGAAAACGCAAAATAAAGCCGATTTATTAAAAACAAAATTTTTTGCAAGTCAAATAAAAATAATGATTTTAAAAATGATTTTTTAAAATTTTTAAAATATTAAAAATTTTAAAATTTCTAACATGATTTTTTTTACGTTTTAGGATGTTTTAAGGCTTTTAAAATTTTAAAATTTTTAAAATTTTTTTTAAAAATTTTTCTAAGTTTTCAAAAATTCATAAAAATTATTAAAAATTTTAAAAGATTTTTACATGATTTTCTCAACGTTTCAGGATGTTTTAAGACTTTTAAAATTTTTAAAATTTTTTTTTAAATTTTTCTAAGTCTTAAAAATTCATAAAAATTATAAAAATTTTCAAAATTTTTTAAATGATTTTCTCGACGTTTTTGGATGTTTTAAGACTTTTAAAATTTTAAAATTTTTAAAAAAAATTTTTAAAAATTTTAAAATTTTAAAAGTCTTAAAACATCCTGAAACGTCGAGAAAATCATTTAAAAATTTTTTAAAATTTTTAAAATTTTTATGAATTTTTAAAAATAATTTTTAAAATTTTTAAATTTTTAGACTTAAAAAATCCTAAAACGTTAAAAAAATCATGTTAAAAATTTTATAAAAATATTAATAATTTAAAAATTTTAAAAAATCATTTTTAAAATTAATATTTTTATTTGACTTGCAAAAAATTTTGTTTTTTTTAAATCGGCTTTATTTTGTGTTTTCCAATCGATTTACACTTAGAAATTCAACTTTGAAGCATTTCTGCACCGTTAAATGAGGTTCAATAATGTTTTATTATTGAACCTCATTTAACGGTGCAAAAATGCTTCAAAGTTAAATTTCTAAGTGTAAATCGATTGGAAAACGCAAAATAAAGCCGATTTATTAAAAACAAAATTTTTTGCAAGTCAAATAAAAATAATGACTTTAAAAATGATTTTTTAAAATTTTTAAAATATTAAAAATTTTAAAATTACTAACATGATTTTTTTTACGTTTTAGGATGTTTTAAGGCTTTTGAAATTTTAAAATTTTTAAAATTTTTTTTAAAAATTTTTCTGTTTTCAAAAATTCATAAAAATTATTAAAAATTTTAAAAGATTTTTACATGATTTTCTCAACGTTTCAGGATGTTTTAAGACTTTTAAAATTTTTAAAATTTTTTTTTAAATTTTTCTAAGTTTTAAAAATTCATAAAAATTATAAAAATTTTTAAAATTTTTTAAATGATTTTCTCGACGTTTTAGGATGTTTTAAGACTTTTAAAATTTTAAAATTTTTAAAAAAAATTTTTAAAAATTTTAAAATTTTAAAAGTCTTAAAACATCCTGAAACGTCGAGAAAATCATTTAAAATTTTTTTAAATTTTTTAAAATTTTTATGAATTTTTAAAAATAATTTTTAAAATTTTTAAATTTTTAAAGACTTATAAAATCCTAAAACGTTAAAAAAATCATGTTAAAAATTTTATAAAAATATTAATAATTTAAAAATTTTAAAAAATCATTTTTAAAATTAATATTTTTATTTGACTTGCAAAAAATTTTGTTTTTTTTAAATCGGCTTTATTTTCTGTTTTCCAATCGATTTACACTTAGAAATTCAACTTTGAAGCATTTCTGCACCGTTAAATGAGGTTCAATAATGTTTTATTATTGAACCTCATTTAACGGTGCAAAAATGCTTCAAAGTTGAATTTCTAAGTGTAAATCGATTGGAAAACGCAAAATAAAGCCGATTTATTAAAAACAAAATATTTTGCAAGTCAAATAAAAATAATGACTTTAAAAATGATTTTTTAAAATTTTTAGAATATTAAAAATTTTAAAATTTCTAACATGATTTTTTTTACGTTTTAGGATGTTTTAAGGCTTTTAAAATTTTAAAATTTTTAAAATTTTTTTTAAAAATTTTTCTGTTTTCAAAAATTCATAAAAATTATTAAAAATTTTAAAAGATTTTTACATGATTTTCTCAACGTTTCAGGATGTTTTAAGAATTTAAATTTTTAAAATTTTTTTTTAAATTTTTCTAAGTCTTAAAAATTCATAAAAATTATAAAAATTTTTAAAATTTTTTAAATGATTTTCTCGACGTTTTAGGATGTTTTAAGACTTTTAAAATTTTTAAATTTTTAAAAAAAATTTTTAAAAATTTAAAAATTTTAAAAGTCTTAAAACATCCTGAAACGTCGAGAAAATCATTTAAAATTTTTTTAAATTTTTTAAAATTTTTATGAATTTTTAAAAATAATTTTTAAAATTTTTAAATTTTTAAAGACTTAAAAAATCCTAAAACGTTAAAAAAATCATGTTAAAAATTTTATAAAAATATTAATAATTTAAAAATTTTAAAAAATCATTTTTAAAATTAATATTTTTATTTGACTTGCAAAAAATTTTGTTTTTTTTAAATCGGCTTTATTTTGTGTTTTCCAATCGATTTACACTTAGAAATTCAACTTTGAAGCATTTCTGCACCGTTAAATTAGGTTCAATAATGTTTTATTATTGAACCTCATTTAACGGTGCAAAAATGCTTCAAAGTTGAATTTCTAAGTGTAAATCGATTGGAAAACGCAAAATAAAGCCGATTTATTAAAAACAAAATTTTTTGCAAGTCAAATAAAAATAATGACTTTAAAAATGATTTTTTAAAATTTTTAAAATATTAAAAATTTTAAAATTTATAACATGATTTTTTTTACGTTTTAGGATGTTTTAAGGCTTTTAAAATTTTAAAATTTTTAAAATTTTTTTTAAAAATTTTTCTGTTTTCAAAAATTCATAAAAATTATTAAAAATTTTAAAAGATTTTTACATGATTTTCTCAACGTTTCAGGATGTTTTAAGACTTTTAAAATTTTTAAAATTTTTTTTTAAATTTTTCTGTCTTAAAAATTCATAAAAATTATAAAAATTTTTAAAATTTTTTAAATGATTTTCTCGACGTTTTAGGATGTTTTAAGACTTTTAAAATTTTAAAATTTTTAAAAAAAATTTTTAAAAATTTTAAAATTTTAAAAGTCTTAAAACATCCTGAAACGTCGAGAAAATCATTTAAAAATTTTTTAAATTTTTTAAAATTTTTATGAATTTTTAAAAATAATTTTTAAAATTTTAAAATTTTTAAAGACTTAAAAAATCCTAAAACGTTAAAAAAATCATGTTAAAAATTTTATAAAAATATTAATAATTTAAAAATTTTAAAAAATCATTTTTAAAATTAATATTTTTATTTGACTTGCAAAAAATTTTGTTTTTTTTAAATCGGCTTTATTTTGTGTTTTCCAATCGATTTACACTTAGAAATTCAACTTTGAAGCATTTCTGCACCGTTAAATGAGGTTCAATAATGTTTTATTATTGAACCTCATTTAACGGTGCAAAAATGCTTCAAAGTTGAATTTCTAAGTGTAAATCGATTGGAAAACGCAAAATAAAGCCGATTTATTAAAAACAAAATTGTTTGCAAGTCAAATAAAAATAATGATTTTAAAAATGATTTTTTAAAATTTTTAAAATATTAAAAATTTTAAAATTTCTAACATGATTTTTTTTACGTTTTAGGATGTTTTAAGGCTTTTAAAATTTTAAAATATTTAAAATTTTTTTTAAAAATTTTTCTAAGTTTTCAAAAATTCATAAAAATTATTAAAATTTTAAAAGATTTTTACATGATTTTCTCAACGTTTCAGGATGTTTTAAGACTTTTAAAATTTTTAAAATTTTTTTTTAAATTTTTCTGTCTTAAAAATTCATAAAAATTATAAAAATTTTTAAAATTTTTTAAATGATTTTCTCGACGTTTTAGGATGTTTTAAGACTTTTAAAATTTTTAAATTTTTAAAAAAAATTTTTAAAAATTTAAAAATTTTAAAAGTCTTAAAACATCCTGAAACGTCGAGAAAATCATTTAAAAATTTTTTAAATTTTTTAAAATTTTTATGAATTTTTAAAAATAATTTTTAAAATTTTAAAATTTTTAAAGACTTAAAAAATCCTAAAACGTTAAAAAAATCATGTTAAAAATTTTATAAAAATATTAATAATTTAAAAATTTTAAAAAATCATTTTTAAAATTAATATTTTTATTTGACTTGCAAAAAATTTTGTTTTTTTTAAATCGGCTTTATTTTGTGTTTTCCAATTGATTTACACTTAGAAATTCAACTTTGAAGCATTTCTGCACCGTTAAATGAGGTTCAATAATGTTTTATTATTGAACCTCATTTAACGGTGCAAAAATGCTTCAAAGTTGAATTTCTAAGTGTAAATCGATTGGAAAACGCAAAATAAAGCCGATTTATTAAAAACAAAATTTTTTGCAAGTCAAATAAAAATAATGACTTTAAAAATGATTTTTTAAAATTTTTAAAATATTAAAAATTTTAAAATTTCTAACATGATTTTTTTTACGTTTTAGGATGTTTTAAGGCTTTTAAAATTTTAAAATTTTTAAAATTTTTTTTAAAAATTTTTCTAAGTTTTCAAAAATTCATAAAAATTATTAAAAATTTTAAAAGATTTTTACATGATTTTCTCAACGTTTCAGGATGTTTTAAGACTTTTAAAATTTTTAAAATTTTTTTTTAAATTTTTCTGTCTTAAAAATTCATAAAAATTATAAAAATTTTTAAAATTTTTTAAATGATTTTCTCGACGTTTTAGGATGTTTTAAGACTTTTAAAATTTTAAAATTTTTAAAAAAAATTTTTAAAAATTTTAAAATTTTAAAAGTCTTAAAACATCCTGAAACGTCGAGAAAATCATTTAAAAATTTTTTAAATTTTTTAAAATTTTTATGAATTTTTAAAAATAATTTTTAAAATTTTAAAATTTTTAAAGACTTAAAAAATCCTAA